>VWZS01018698.1:0-108732 GCA_013397075.1 Rhabdornis inornatus
GGGTGGGAACTTTGTTGAGTCCTGTTGGCTGTCAGCAGTTGGACGATCTGGAAATAAGAATACAAATTTTACCTGCAAGGAATGACCACAATGTCATGTGCTGTCAGAGTTCTGCTGGATCTCTCTGACCCCCATCACCCAACACAGAATGCAAACTCTGCCTCTTTGCTCATGATTCTACTATTTAAATCATGAAATGTTCAGGTCAGGTTCCACTGAGTAAAATGCAACACTTGAGTTCCTTTAAACTATTTATATCTTAACAACAGTGTGTTTGGCATAACAAGACCCTATGGAAAATTAATACGAAACTAAAACATAGAATAAACTCAAAATGCAACAGTTTTTATTTTAAGCACTAGCGAAACCTCTGTGCTCTTCAACTTAAAAACTACCTTGATTTAATTTCTCAAGTCTAGATGTCAAGTTTCTTAGCAGGATTTTTTCAGGTCTGTAGCTGTTATGAGCCTGTACTGACCCCCACAAAGGAATTATAACTAAAGCCAGTCCTGGATCTAAGTCTAAGGACTCCCCTTTCCATGTTATACTTAAAGCTGTATTAAATGCAAATTACAACTTTTTGTTTTCTCTTGGTTCATTATTTGTTTGTAATTTGCCCCACCCTTTGCTGTTTGACATTTTATAAAGGTCAGGGCACTGTCAGATATCAATCCTGAAATCTTTGCCTTGAAAAAGAAGAATGAATTGCCTCTCCCAGACCTATTTTTTAAATTCCAAGGATCAAAGTCTTTGCCATGTCTTCCCCATGTGCATCTCTGAGCTAGTGGCAAACTCTGGGACTTGAGATTGGAATCTTCTCAAGCTTCCTCAGCTATCAAAGGATGGAAAGAAACAAGCAAAACCATCTGAAATTTAAAAATGATTCCTTGAAAACATTTAAAGGAAATAGCAAAAAGATCTATAAATTTTTTTTTCTGATGGAAGTTAAGATTTTCTTTCTATAAAATATTATTTATCTTTTTATGTAGCTCAAAATATGTTATCATCTTAAGCAAACTCCTTTAAGATGTGATTTAGTCGCCTCCTTCAAATGAAGTTTAATCCAGAATTATTTTAAGATTTTTGGTGTTATGCACATCTTGGTCTCATGATACAACCTCATCACCTTTTGGGCTTCTCACAGTTAGCAATGATATTACTGGTAGGCATTAACAAATCTTTACTTGTTTCTTCAAAACATTTGTATAATAAAATCTTTCTCAATGTTGCTAGTTTTTCATTTGGATTTTGGCTTTTTTATCTGTTGGAATTTGAAACTTTCAAACCACTTGAATATCTTACAGAATTTCTCTTACAGCCATGGTTGGCTATAAACTGCTGTCCTTTGCTTTCAAATGTAACTTCTGTTCCTGCTGGCTTTATGTGTCATGGCCTGGACATCAGTCAGTGGGAGAAAGACACAAATTAATTGAGTTATGACACTAACAAAAGAACTTACATGTGATAATTAAATACACTGCCAGAACCAGCATGAGGATTATCACCACCAATATAGCAACACGTTTTCTGGAACAACAGCTTTTACCTACAGAGGGACAGAAAAATAAAGATGTGGGGAACAGCTGGAGAGAAGCCCCTTGCCCCTGCATTCCAAGGTGCCCTTTTCAGTCTCCACTGGGACTCTGGACCTTCCAGATCTATAGGCTGGAGCCAGGCTCAATGTCCTGGTGCTTCCCCACTGACTCTGCAGCCCTGTGCTCAGGGAACTGAACAGATCCCAGCCTACCATGGGTTTGAGGAGAGGTGAAAAGGAGGAGAGTCCTCCCAGCAACCTATGCCTGCCCTCTGCTTCCTCATCTGCTTTGTTCACTTTTCACTGCTGCTGGGGACAGGAGCCTTGGCTTGGGGTGTCTGGGTGTCACCCATCATATTTTTCTATTCCTTTGCCAGGAAGGCCAACAAGTGCTCAGGGGCACAGAATGCAACACCTCAGCTGCCCCTGCTCTGAGTGGAGAAAGCAGACAATTGTATCCTCCTGCCTCCTCATGGTTTTGTGTCACTGCCTGTTTGGGGCATCGGGACCAGCCCATCTCCCCTTCTTGTTTAAATTCCCATCACTTCATCAGACACTGAAACTCACCAGATGATTTGCAGTTTGCTGCAGCATTTGTGTCTTGGGATTTCACTTTCACTTCTGCGTAGGTACAGCCTGAGCCTGGGAACAAGAACAGAGCACAGAGAAAGCTGAGAACCCACTTCAATGAAACAAAAATGACTGAAAAATTGAAAAATGCTGAACACAGGACAGCAACTGGTTGATATGACTGTGGTTAATCATGTATAATTAACAAAAATATAATTAACAAATTATATTTTTCTCCATTATAGGCACTGATCTGTGCTCTGTGTGACCAGGGACAGGACCCAGGGTCCTGTGTCAGGGAAGGGTTAGGGTGGATATCAGGAAAAGGTTCTTCCCCCAGAGGGTGCTGGGACACTCAACAGGCTCCCCAGGGAATGGTCACGGACCCAAGGCTGCCAGAGCTCAAGCAGCATTTGGACAGTGCTCTCAGGGATGCACAGGGTGGGAATATTGGGGTGTCTGTGCTGGGCCAGAAGTTGGACTGGATGATCCTTGTGGGTCCCTTCCAGCTCAGGATATTCTGATTCCATGTTCCATGATGACACTTTCACCCTTAGAGCTCTTGCTATATGCAGGGACAGATCTGGTTTCTATTCAAGACAGACAATACCAGAGGGGACAGGGGCACACACTCCCATGGTCAATCTTGACAAAAGGGCAGCAAAGTGCCAGGGGTGGCCTAAGATTATTCATCCAGACAGGAATAGTGAGAATGACTAGAACATCAAAGTCTGAGAACTGCAGATTATGCTAAATTTGGAGGGGTTTGAGATCTTATCAAAATTAACAATATAACATGGAGAATATTGAAATCTATTGTGTCATCTGCAGGTAATAAATATAAACCAGCAGGGAAGGAAATATATGGAGAGGGAAGAAAGGTCAGAGGGAGATAAAAAGTAGGTAGAAGGTCAAAAATAGGATGTTGCAATGTTATAAAACTCGCAAAGTCATGGTGATATAAAACACTGAGCCCCCTGGGTTCTATTACTGTACAGAGCTAAGAAAGAAGCCAGGGTTTTGAGCTCTTTTCAGAAGATGGAGACAATAACTGGGAAATCTTGTGCATAAATTCAGTGAATACACAGAATAGTTGGTAGGGGTTTCCCCAAAAGACACAAGCAGAAAAACATAAAATGTTACTGGAAATCTATCAAAATTTTGAAGAGGAATACATGGGTTAGATTATAAGGAAAATGGAACTTGTCATAAGGTGGAATCTACAGTGATCAATTGAGCCCTGAAGTCATCTGTTGAAAGGGATGCTAAAACCCTGTTTCCTGGGGTGTTCATAACTCCACCCATCTGAAAAGACATGAGGAGGGTTCACACTTTTTGCAAAAGAAAATCACCGGATGGCAAGAAGTCATTTCTGTCAGAGTGAATGGAGGGTTAGAAAGAAAGGAAAGAAAAATGAGAATGAAATACAGAAACACACGGTATGAGGACTGTTCATTTTTAGGATGTTCTTTTACGCAGATATTGCAAAACCAGTGCAAACATTTATGCAATAATTTTAAACTCATGAAAGGAAGACAAATTCTCTGGTAGAATTTTGCAGTGTTTGAACCTAAATCAGACTAAACCTGTCCATGAAACATTTCACACCTGTGCATTACACAAGCAGTTTGGACAGCCATAGCAGCAGGAGAAGCCCCCAGGCAATGCCTGCTGTGCTCAGGGAGCAGGAACAGCTGTGCAGGAGATGCTGCAAACTCCAGCAACAGCAGCCACTCCATCCTCAGCAGTTTGCTGCAGGAATCTCACTCTGCTGGGGGACACCAGGCCTGGGCCAGGAGCAAAGGGTGGTCGGCTCTGGAATAGTCTCCAAAATGCATAAAAACTACTCTTAATATCACACCAGAGACGCTCCCTCACACTTGCACCTTAGCAAGAGAAAAGTAGATCTGATAACAACTTGTCTGTGTAAATATAAACAACCCTATCTGGACACTGCACCTGCAGTTTTCCAGCTCTGCCCTCATGCTTCCCTCGTGCTCTTTGGGACTTTGGTGCTCCAAGGAACTCTCTCAACACCTGTGGGAGAGAGACTGGAGAATGCAAAGAAAGCTCAGTGCTCAGCACTGGACCTACCTTGGACATCAGGGACCGTCAGGATTCTGGGTCGGCTTGGTTCAGGCAAGTTCAAGTCAGCATAAAGGACATTTTCTGCCATTCTTGTTCCACTCTCTTCTTCCCTCTCTCAGCTGTTCTGAGAGTAACGCTCTGGGCTGGGTACAGCTCAGAGCTCCCTCCTCTTTCTAACCTTCAGGAGGAAGTTCTTGATTCTTCCGGTCATGCATAAACTTCTAATAAAAAGACAAGTCTATTTCTACTTCACCTTTTGGTAGCACAGGGTTTTATGTCAGTAACATGAGGAAATACAGGTTCATGGACTCCCTGAAGTCACCTGTGTTGGAAAGTGATTCTGGCATTGGCAGTGTCTTGAATTCCCAAAGCCTTACACACCCACACTTTGCCCTGCTGTGTGCTGAGCACTGTGTGCTCTGTTCATCTCACAGACACTGTCTGTCTCTCTGGAAGGGAATTCTGGGCGCAAATGGTGATTCAGAAAGGGCGATTGGTCCAGCCTCTTTTGGGAAGTGCAAAAGGTTCTTAGTATGCAAAGGTAGCAACTGGAGTATTGCAGCCTAAACAAAACAATTCATTGGCTTTCTAGATTTGTAATATGCCTCTGGGCAGTTGGGGTCAGCTGTGTCCCCTCTCAACTTCTTGTGTACCCCCAGGCCCCTCAGTGGTGGGGTGGGATGACAAAGAGAAGACTCTCACTCTGTTTAATCTCTGCTCAGCAAGAAGTAAAACATCCCTGTGTTCTCAACACTGTTTCAGCACAAATCCAAAATGAAGCCCATACCAGATGCTATGAAGGAAATTAACTTTATCCTGGCCAAAACATGCCCAGAACCTTAGAATTTAGGAAGGATGTGAAGGTCTTTGAATGGAGGCTCAGAGGAAGGGATCAAAGCTGGCAGAAGGTTTGGACGGAATGTCCAGTGAGGAGCCACTGAGGATTCCATGGTTTATCCAGTTTGGAGAAAAGGAGGCTGAGGGGTGACCTCTTTTCTCTCTGGAGTCTCAGCACAGGAAGGATATGGGACTGTTGGAGAGGGTCCAGATGAGGACAACAGATTCCCCAAAGAAGCTGTGGCTGGCAGTGGCCAAGGTCAGGTTGGACAGGGCTCTGAGCAACCTGGGATAGTGGAAGTTGTCTCTGCCCATGACAGGGAAGGTCAGGGATGAGATGAACTTAAGGTCCCTTCCAACCCAAACCATTCCATGATTCCATGATTACTCTACTCCTGTCTTTACAGAACTATAAGACATTGCTTTTCTGATTTAGAACAAATTATAGGAAAAGGTTGAGTGGTTTTTAATAAAATTAATACCAATTCTTATTGAACCTATTTCTTCCACAGAGAGACAATTTTCTATTATGGAAATATTCTCTCAGGGCCATCAGATCTGGAATACCCTCTGCTTGCCAGTGTTAATGGCAGAGGCTTCTTCAAAGGGCCAAGGATGTGTTCTGGTATTCTGTGCCTCATGTCCCATAATCAGAGGCCCAGAGAAGCCAAGCAAACATGACCTGTGTGAGAGAAAGAAGAGGAAGTGAAGCAATTTCTGTGGTGGCTGAAAACTCAGAAGTTTGTACTGCGGTCAATTTAAGGTTTGCAGTGGCACGCAGACCTGACAGAGAGATGTGTCCAGAAATTCTGTGACAAGCAGCTAAGTACTGAGGCCTAAACAAGAGACCCTGACTGAGGCCTGAACAACAGGCCCTGAGCCAAAGCTGCCTTTAGATAACCTTCCAACCAAATGTTATTCATATATATAGTCAATCATTATGAATTATTGTTATATGTGTTTATTTATTGGCAAAATGTGTTTACCTTTCCATATCCAGAAACTGGATAAGGCCACATCTGGCCTAATTAGGGGGGGGATGTACAATCAGAGACAACTCCCTTGGATCCCCCTTGAGTCCTGGCCAGGCTTTGGGAGAAATTCAATGGGGGAATGAAACTAGAAATTATGTCAGCTTGTTTGTTTAAGAGTATAAAAGCTGCGCTACTGTCACAACAAAGTTGGGAAGCCATTCCACATCTCCACAAAGGTGGAATGGGTTGGAAAGAATCTTAAAGATCATCTTGTTCCAAACTCCTGCCATGGGCAGGGACACCTTCCACTATCCCAGGTTGCTCAGAGCCCCATCCAGCCTGGCCTTGGACACTGCCAGGGATGGGGCAGCCACAGCTTCTCTGGGCAAACCAAAGTATTCTGTGATTTCTCAGCTCCACCAAGTCTTAATTCTTTTTTGATTCAGATTTTTTTTCTATTAGGGAATTGTATTACTAATTTGCCAATTGTAACATGGACTGAGTGTAGGAAACATCCATCAACGTTTCCATCGAGTTCAATCAACTTTTTCGGGTTTTATTGCTGGTTTTCTGGAGTGACAAGCACATGACAGCACCAATCCCACAAATTTTGCCATAAAAATAGTGCCCCTCTTTCCTGTGGAATATTGCCTACGCTGATCAGCAGGTTCTGCTGCATCTTGAGGGAGTGCTGACTGTGTGGGCCGGTGCTGTTTGAAGAAGGAAGGTGCAATACCCCACCGAGTTGGTGCTTTTGAACTCCATTTGACAAAGAGGGTGCAAATATCATGGGGGGAAGTTAAAAGGGGGGTCTAGCTCCCCTTGTAAATCCTTTTATGTGATACTGAGATGCTGCATAACTTAATACTCGAGATAGCACACCAGGTAGTCTGTACTGTATTTCTGAGCACTTAGCCACACTTTTCAGCATTTAAATGTATACTTATTATTTCTCTAGGGTATTGTGTATTTCCCACAAAATTATGATGGGGAGCAGCAAATATCTTCAGTAAATTAAAGATATTTTAATGTGGGTCTATATGGGTGGGACAATGGCCCTGTATGTCTGTGTTAATAATTCTATTGCAATTCATTAGCACCTAATGAATTTGGCTTCCTAAACTCTAGCAAAGGGCATGGGTAATATCTGACAGCATTTTCCTAACAAATAACCCCTCACACTCCCACTTCACTCCTACTCTTGCCAGCTCTGTTTCCATGTTTCCAAGACCAGTCATGTCCATCTTTCAGCCTGTGCAATCCCAAACTCAGTGTGGCCATGACTAAGAAAGACAGAAGAAGGGGATATTTTTGACATACCAGGCTCTTGTCCAATATTCACATTGTGCAGTCTCAGGTCAGTGGTGAAGAATCTTCTTGGGTCAGTTAAGTCTGATGGGTCTCTATACCTCATCAAGGAAACAGATTTGGTAAAGATTTCATTACAAGATCCAAATTCAAAGATAAGTAGTCTGCAAATCAGCTACTCTGAAATAGATTAAATATTTAAAATGAAATATACATTATTAACAAAGAATGCAGTAAACACTTGGAAGAGCAACCCTTCTTTGTGAAATCAAGTCTTTTGGGCTGGTTTTTCACCCCTTGACAATACTCAGATAATTACTTTTTTTTGGTCATAGTAAAAAGGAAAACGAAAAGAAAAACCAAGGAGAGAGGCTTAGTAGGAAGATTTCAAATAGAGAACGTCACTTAAATTCCACTTGCAGTAACTAGGATGTCTTTCCCTTAAACTACCTGTTCTTTGGGTTCAATAAATAAATTGGATTCAGTGGATGTGTTTGACAACTGAGCAAATGTGGATTTTGCTGGATTTAACGTGCTTGCTTACTGTATTGAGACCGAAAATAATTGGGAGATATTTTCTGACATGTAAAAGATTTGAAAAAACCTGTATCTTTTGTGGGACCAAAATTATTTTCTAATATAAACAAAGAGTTTCTGCTACCAAGGAGGAAAAAATCATTGTTAATGTTAAACATATTTTCTGAAAATAATGGAATGTTTAATACTTTTGAAATCAAACATTTCAATTTTTCCATTCTTTTGGATGAAAGATGATGCTCTTTTAGGAGAAATTTAATGCTTTGGGCTTACCAAAAATCACTTTTAAAAAATTATTATTAAGCAAATAAGAACAAGTGTTTCCTCTATTTTTACCTGCAGCAATTCACAGACAAAAGGTCCCTCTCTGGGTCACAATTCGAAAGAGACTTAAAAAGTGGTTATGACAAGAATAATTTTGCAACCAGCTGATGACCATAAGGAAGGCTGGCTACCTCACTCCCTCCAAAGTTTATCCATGTTTAGACAAACGTTGCAACATATTTTGGGCAAAATATATTTTACTGTTGTGTGAAAGAGGAACTGAAAACAGCTGAACAAAGTAAAATCACAGCAACTGGGAAACACTTTACTGGTATAAACTCTTTGTATCTGGATAAAATGAAGCTGCCTGTTTCTCTTTTATAATTAAAGGAAAACAAAACAACAGCCTGGTTTTTATTTAGCAGCCTTGGTGGCATTTTTCCCCCTCTAAACTTCAGCTGCTTTAACATCAAGCATCTATCCTTAGTGGCTGCTTGACAGTGCAAAAAACGGAATTCCAAAGTATGTCCTATCCTATGCCTGACATATTTAAGTGTGCCAGGGCCTCACCAGCCCTCACAGGGAACAATTTCTTCCTCATATCCAATCTAAACCTTCCCTCTATCAGTTTAAATCCATTGCCCCTTGTCCTGCCACTTCAGGCCCGTGTCAAGAGTCTCTCCCCATCTTTCCTGGAGGCTCTCTCCATGCACTGCACGGCCACAATTGGGTCACCCCAAAGTCTTCTTTCTGTCTTTCCAGGCTGGAAAATCCCAATTCCCTCACCCTTTCCAGGCTGAAGATTCCCAATCCTCTTAGCCTTTCAACATACCTTTTTTTCAACATACTTGGAGCATGACCCTTGGCAAAGGGGGATGAAGAAGAAATCTGTTAAACTTACAGAGAGGCAGATGCTGCCATTTTGGAAGGCACCTCTTGTCATAATGTCAGATCCAGACAGCTCTCCATGAGGGCTGAATCCAGATGCCACCCAGCCAGTTGTGTGTATGTGCAGCTCAACCCCATCAGCTCCTGTTCCTTGTGGTCCCAGCAGAGGTAGAACATGCTGGAAGCATCCAGGAAGGTGGGGAAACGCAGCAATGGAGATCAAGCTGGCCAGAACCAAAGCATGGGAGGAACAGGAGGAAGAGCATTCTCTTGATTCCTGAGAAGAACATCACCATCATCCCTGCAGTCTCTGAGTCTTGCTGATACCTTGGGCAACCACGAGAAGCCCAGTTTATATGGAAGTGCCTGAGGCTGGGCCTGTTGCCAGGAAGGAGAGCTGGAACCCGACTGTTCTATATTCAATTTAAAATGTAGGAAAGATCAACACTTTATATAACATGCCCTGGCACATTGCCTGCGTGAAACTGTGCTAAGCCATCTCATATATCAAATCTTTAAACATTTTTAGCAGCTGTTTTGTACTACAAAAACCAAAACAAGGTAGCGAAGTGTTTATCTCCTACTCAGGGTGGGTGAATGCTGGTTCTCCTCACCAAGGAAAAGGGGCTCTTCTTGTCTTGCCATTGCAGATTCTGAAATGAACCCTGATTGTGCCACTGCGGTGGCATGGTTATGGACAAATTTGTTGGAAAGAAGCTAAGTCTTAATACCATGGCTTATCAGAGGAAGCTGTTGTGGCACATGGAAAGGGCTGCTGTTACAGCAATCTGGAAGAGTAGAATAAGAAAAATGCCTCTGCTCCATGTGTTATACCTTAGTGGAAGTGAGTCAAAGGAGAAAAGTGCATCATCTCTTGTGCTGCCTGAGACCTTTCAGTGTAAGAACATAAAAACAAAAACCCTTAGCAGGTTTCTGACCAGTTCTGCCTTGAAGTGTCTTGTCCATCATCTTCAATTTGCCCAAATTGCATAATCCACTACAAAACTTATCCCAGATCTGTGGATTTTTGAGGACATGGTAGTTTATTCCTATTAACTTGCAGGGAAAATGTAAAAAAGCCATTTCTATTATTTTTCTGGGGTAAGTGTTGGAAGAACAGATGAACAACAGAGGAGAGTTACCTAATGTAATCCTCAGGGATGGAGTTTAAAGAGCTCAAATTACATACAGATTGCTTGAATCCTAGGTCATGTTGTTGACAGCTCTGCTTTAGGCAGCAAGTATAGTTATGGTTTCTTATTTCAGTTCTCCAATAAAATGCTGTTTTTTTTTATACTGTCTGCTCCAGAGAGGCCCAAGACTCTGGTTTTTGGGGGGAACCAGAGCTGAAGGACACAGTAATGCAAACTGAGTATTTGAAGGTTAGGACGGCACAGGGATATCAAAAGAGAGACTTTGGCCCCTCTGGGAGATGAACCAACAACAGAATTAATCATGAAGTGGGGAGGGGGAAAGGCAAATGAATCTGCATCTTGCAGAGCTACACATGTGAGAAATTTTCACTATGGCTCTTTCTCCACTTTTAGGCAGAAAATCCCTTCCTCACAAAGAGAAGAGTGTGAGGTTGGAGGATGCAACTGAGACACTGCTGGAATGTTCAACTCTCCTGGAATTACAAGGAGAAGTGGTTTAGCTGTGTGACAAGGATTGGAGTTGCATGGTCTCTTGGGTGGAACAAGATGTGGTGGTGTTTGCATGGCACTGCTGAGGGGCGTGGGAGAGATGTGCAGGAGCAGGAAGATACCACAAATTGGCAGTAAGCAGCATGCCAAGGAAGATTTTAAAATTATAGATGACCTGAGAAGAGGGAGGAAGATAAAATCTGCTTCCTTTAGAAAAATAAATGCGTGTACAGGAGCCAAGTGTGAAAAGAAAGAGGAGAGTCAGAACCACAGGATGCAATGGCTGCTCTGAGTATCTGCGTCAGGCAACAGACAGACAGGAGAGAAAGCAGTGAAGTTTCACTGAGTTTTCTCTCTGGAGATTATGATGACGTGCAACAAACTCAGGAGGTGAAGAAGAAGGAAAATGCTATGCCCAGTACTCTCAAAACAGCCCTGATTGTTCCACTGCTGAAATCCTTTGCAGGCAGCACGCACATCCCTGACTCACAGCCAACTTTCACCCCAGACCTCCCCAGCTCAGTAACTCCCTGTTGCAGCGCAGGAAGCAGCAGGATCCTGTCATACGGAGCCAGTTGAAGCAATGTCAGTATCATTTCACAATATTTGCATTCAGGTTAGGTTATTTAATACCTCTGTTCTTTTAAGACAAATTTTAACAAAAAACTCAAAAAGAAATTGGGTTTAAAAACGACTGAAGGCTGATACTCAAATAGGTATTTAACAGAGTGGTAACTTGAACCTATTATAACTAGGCTAAAAAATATCCTTGCATTCAGCTACTCACTTCTTTCACAGCCCACTTTTCCATATCTGAATCCATCCCAGATTCTCTTTATTTCAAAAAACTATAGCCCTTGTGGAAGATGGTGCCAAGCTGACTCACCTTTTGCCACACATCTGCAGGGCTACATCTTCTAAGTCCTATGGATCATATGAGAGCAGCAGAGGAGATGTAAAGCTCCTTGTTGAGTAACACATGCAATCCTGAAGGAAAGTGGGTGGTATAAGTGAGATTTTTTTACAAGGTGCCTAGTGAAAGGACTTCACCATTACTTAATTTCTCAGCTCTTTCACTGCTCTGGGCTTGTTTACCCTTAGCCGTGTTGCACAAATCCTCCTGTTCCAGTTGTCCCACTGCAGCTGTGAAAAGCCCTTTCCTTCTTCATAGGCTAAAAATCCTGGATGGCAAAAAACCCCTGAGGATAGAGAGGTGGAGATTCTCTTTATAATAAGTAATTTGCAAAGTGGGTTAGCAAGGACAGATACATCGGCATGTGAGGGATATTTATGGAATGGGGAATTGTAGGACTGCAGTTCTGTTTCTTCCTTTTCAAGATTTAAATGGGTGCCAAAAAACTCTTGAAGGCAGGGGCATCCCAGGTGATGGCTAAAGGCATTTTGGAACAGATACAAACAGTGTCTACATAGCCATTTTCTGAAAAGACTTGTCACCTGAAAGCTCAGAGCACTGGAAGCACAGAGAGGGTCAAAGATGAGCAGTTCCCAGGCTGACAAATTGGCTTTACTTGTAAAGGGCACAGGCACACCCAGAGCTGCAGAAATTGATGCCTGCTGGTAAATCCTTGCATGGTAGAACAGGAGTAATCAGGAGAGTCTCTGCTTTTGAAGGCCACTGATGTGGGCTCTGCAATGACTGTACATTTGATGTATTGCAGTTATACCCACTCAGCCTCCCAGGAGCAGCAATGAAGTGCAATTATGCAGAAAGCATTCAATTCCAGTAAGGTTGTTATTGACAGGAAACAGTTTGTAATGAGGTTTCAGAGACAGAAGTGTTCTAACAGCTTGGTCACTGACCCTTTGTGTCCTCACAGCTTGGTTACCTAAAGATCTGTATCTGACACCCTGCAAATACCCACTGCTGCAACAGTGCTGGACCCTGCACATTCTCTTCCTCTCAGTGACGAGGATTCCTAGAACTTCTCTATACTGTGATACCCCTCTCAGCCTTACACTCCAAATCACTTATCTGTGCTGTAAAAATGTCCAACAACTGGAAGACAATTGTAAAATCATAGAATGGTTTGGGTTGGAGGGGACCTTAAAAATCATCTCATTTCAACCCTCCTGCCATGGGCAAGGACACCTTCCACTAGACAAGACAGACAGGCCAATGTGCAGAGATGGACAAGAAAGCAGACACCTCATTTTCTTGGCAAATGTGGTTAAAAAATGGCAGTACATAGAGAAACAGAACATGATGCATGGATTGGGTTCTTCAAGAAAGCAAATTATCAGTGCTTCTTTTCTCTGTGAGTCTGCATCATGAAAAGTCTGAGGGTGGCTGCAGCAGAGCATAAGTCAGAGGAGTCTTCTCAGCATTTTGTAGGTTGTCCCCTAACACAGAGAATTTTCTCATTATCTCCTTTCAAATGGCACAGAGATGAGGATGGTACCTGTGTCTGATGGATCTACTTGTTTCTGCAGAGGAATGTGAAAGCAGTGATGATATCTCAGAGCTAGATATTTCTGCCAAGTCATTTCTATTTCTGTAATCTTTGAAAAAAATCCAATAGTTATCCACAAAAGTCCTTACTAGGAAAGATTTTGAAGATGGAGATCACCACAAAGGCTGCAGGAATTAGAACAGCAGGCCAGCAAGGAAGGGAAGACAGCAAATTCACGGCAGCTACACTGAAATGCCATCCATCTGCCTTCTGTATGGAAGCATGACCAAACTGATGCTCAGATAGCTTTACCACTTTTCCCTCAACACTGAATGCCTTGGAAAATCCATGAGCATATGCCATGAGAAATAATATGATGATTCGTACTACAAAGAGCTACCAAAATATATTAATTGTGAAGAAAACACAGCTCCAGCACAGAAACCTATTTATCAAATAAGGTTTACACCTTCACTAGGGTGACATCCATTCCAGGGGTCAAGGGCACCTCAATATAATTGATCCCTAACTTTGCCCCTGATGTGGAGCAGACAAAAACCCAAGTGCACAGGTGTGAGAATCAGATATAACAACTTGGGGCAGCCTAAGAACGAAGAAAATGTGACACAGCAGATGAAGAAGGAGCAGCAACTGCATCAAAACAATAAATTATTGTTCCAAGGGTCTGAGAAATGCGATGAGGGCTCTGTCCACACTCTGAAGTGCACCCACCCTAGCTGTGCTGTGCCATAACATGATGCAGAACAGAACTTATTTTACCCAGTACCACATTCTGCTGAAGAATGGGAATGGGAGCAGTTTATGGTCTCCAGGAGGTTTCAGCTGCAAAGGAATCTCTCTGACACAATAGGTACACTTAATTCTGGCACTGCAAGCTGACCTGCTTGTCAGGAATGTCTGCAGCACAGCAGGATGATAGTTGTCTGCCAAAATACCCTTGTCATTCTCTGCTCAATTACCCTCAACAATGGGCTGTTGCCGTTCTGGGGTCACTCTTTTTCCAGGGATTTCTTCAGGAGCCCCAGGATTGTCCTGAAGCTGAGGGGATGATGACAGCAGCCCATTGTCCCTGCGGCAACTTCTACCATTAAATGATTCAGCTGTTCCTGTCAGGGGGCTTGTTTACTCCTGTAACACCAGAATTGTTTGGGGACCATTTCCATATCCTTTGGATTTTTCTTTTGCAAAAGAGCTTGTGGGAATTTGCTGCTATGGTGACTCCAAACACCTCTGAACACCTCTTTCCCTGGGGGCTGCTGCAGGATCACTGCTAAAGTAGCAGCTTCTTGGGGTAGGACAGTTTTCTTATTATTCCTTTTCAATTGAATTTCCAGCTATAAGCTCCAGTAAATGTAAGAGGTGTAACAAGGTGTAACAGAAGCCATAGAGACCACAGAAATTAATTTGTTTTTTGTTGGGGTTTTTTCAGAGTATTAAGTTAAACTTGCCACAAAGGACAATTTTCCCAAATCAAACCAGCTTACTTTAATCTCTTCTTCCTGTTGAGTCCCTGCAGCAACACCATTCCGCTTTGTTGCTGCCAGAGAGCTAAAGAGCATAAATTTACATTTCTAAATCTGCTAGGAAGGTGTGACAATGGTTTCCAGCTAGGAGCTTCACTATAAGAAGAGGAAGATGGAGAAAGAGGAAAATGAAGATGCTGGGTTGATTTCTCTTTTTTTTTTATACACAAGTAAATCCAGTAATCTTATCTGTGAATTATTCCTGACTTATGCTGCTGTAAGTAAAAGGATTCTGATTCTTCAGTCAACACATCTGTTCTTTCAGATCCAGGAAAATAGAAAATTCAAAAGTCTGTTATAACACCAAGAATAAGCCACTCTCCACCGCTACAGTCTCCATTTTATTGCTGCTGGTTGTGAAGAATCTGATCACAAGGATGTAGATGACGAAAAGGAATGTTTCTCAAATTCTGTTTTGGTTGACTAGATGATTTCAGGGTAAAAAGAACATTAAATATACTTACAATGTGCACAGCCCATGAACAGACAGATATAGCTTATATTCCTGAGTACAAATAATACCTACAAAATACACTAGGTATGCAACTGAGCCAATCATAGCTTGTGCTCGGTGTTACTTAATTGGTGGGAAAAAAAGAGAAGTTTTTGGAAGAGCTCTTTCACCACTGTCTTCTGCTTGATTGTATTTAATAGGCTTTTCCATGTGGTTTTCCAAATATTTCTCTGGAATAGCATGCTTCCTTGTGCTCTGCACATCTCTTTCTGCTGTGCCTGTGAAGGGAGTCAGTCTGTCAGCCAGTTCACTTCTCACTCTGTCAGCTGCATTTTTCCAGAGATTCTCTGCAACAATAAATCATTAAAATGAGAGGGTTAAGACTGCAGACTCTGAACAGCAGGTAAAACACAGGATTGACACAAACTCCCAGCGAATCAGGTGAAAGTTTTGTCTGGGATCTTACAAACCCCACTGTTGCACTCTTTTGCTCTGAAAGTGACATGCAGTGTGATGTCAGATACTGTTCTGCTTTCAGCAGGGAAAAGGGCTTTCCATGTGATGGTGCCTTTACCCATCCCATTTCAGTGGTCATCCATTATCTCCATGCTTTCACCTCCCCTCACTCCAGGCAGATGACACTAAACACAAAGAAAAACCAAACACTTATAAATGCACTTAGTTGTGAGGTAGCACATGCTTACGAATAGTCTCTCTCCTATTTTCCAGTGCAGAGAAGGAGCCATCACTCATCTTCCTTGGAGCCTGTGTTTTCCGGAATATTTTTGGCTCCTGGATCCACGCATGTTTCATTGCTTCATCAGGAGTCATGCGCAGGGAAGGCTCCCACCTTAAATCCAGAGGAGACAAATCATTATTCAATTATTTCTATCTGAAAATTAGCACAAGGCAAAAGATCCAGCCTTGTCTTTTGGAAGTCAGGTCAGGAGGAACACTTTTTGAAACAAAATAATTTTATCTTTTTATCCCAAAACTGTGAGAAAGTCTTACGTGATCTCCATCCTTCAAAACCTATTTACATCAGTACTGTGCTGATGAAACCCTCTGCAGCATCAAGCCATTTTTAACACACAGTTCCTGGTTCTATTAGGGTAGGGACCCAAAATTCCTTGTTTAAGGTTTTTTTGCTCCACTGAAATAATTTTCTGAAAATTCTGATTCAACCAGCAAACCAAAATAGATCAATGATTCACACAGACTCAGCAAACAGAACACTGAAAGCAACCTTCTTGTGAAACAGAGTGGGATGATTTTTTCTTCCTTTCCCATGTAACCACAAGTCAGCAGTTTCTTTAGAATTTCTTTAGAGAAGTGCTATTGAACTGCTAGAAAGAAATCTGAAGTCACTGCTAAAGAAGACATAGCAAAGTGTCAGTAGTAATAGTTATACAAATTATGCCATATGGAAAACAAAACAAACCCAAAACACCCCACCAAAAAAAAAAACAAACACAACAGATATAAAGATTCTAAAGGCAGAAAAGAATGAAAGCAAAGTCAAAACAAGCTTGTTGTGTGCAGTATTGAACTCACATTAAGCATCCTTTCAAAAAGTCCAAGAAACCAGCATCATGGGTGTTCAGCACTGTGCTCAGATCCTTGGAGTCTGGGCATCTCTTTTTTCCCTTGCTGTTAGTTACAGATTTAGGAAAACCTTTGGAATCTTTAAAAAAAAAAAGACAACCTCAAAAAAATTACATTAAAGCTTCACTAAACACTTTAAAAAGTTGCAGTATCCATGCCCATCCCACTAACTCCAGTTTTGCCCTGTTGGATTGATAATCTGCCAGAATTGTGGCAAGCAGGACGGGTTACATCCTAAAGACCACATCCTACACTTTGTTGGTTTTTCCAAACCCAAATTTTACACAGAGAAATTAACAATGTAAATTAGTTCCCAGAGCCCACTGCATTCCTTTCAGCAACAATATTTTTAAGGAGCAACTTCTCTATCACTTTGGCAATTAGAAGCTCATAAAACATGAAGAGCAGAGCTCCAGGTTTGTTTATAGGCCTCATTTTATCCTTTTGCTTTTTTTCCATACCTCTTCCAGGAAGTATTTTTACCAACTAGGAATTAGCTAAAGATCTCAGACCCTACTTTCTACCAGTGCTATTAGTGATTAACTACCAGGGAGGGATCCAGCAATGGCAAATACTAAGAAGAATTTACCAAAGAATGTTCTCCTCCTTGATGCAGCCTGGATAAAATCAGCTGGTGGAAGGCCCAATACCTTCAGAGAAAATGAATTCACAGAGTTACTCCTCATTTCATAAAGATATACAACAAGCATCAGGTGACATGTGGCATTTTGCCCTCCTTACGAGAGGAAGCTGAATGTTGCAATTTACTGTGAAATGTCGGCAAAGTACTTTCTCTTATTGCGGAGGGAATTAAGGAGTTCCTTCATGCTGCCTGTACACGTCTTTGTATCAAAAATAGCATGGCCAGCAGAACCAGAGCAGTGATTGTCCCTCTCTCCATGGCACTAGTGAGGCCACAGCTCAAATCCTGTGTCCAGCTCCAGGCCTGCACTTCAGGAGGATGTGAAGGGGCTAGAGCATGCCCAGAGAAGGGAATGGAGCTGGAGCACAAGTCTGATGAGGGGAAGTTGAGGCAGCTGGAGGGACTCAGCCTAGAGGAAAAGAGGCTCGGGGGGCCCCTTCTGGCTCAAAGAGCCATTTGGCTGGATTAAACCTCCCTCTGAAAGGCCAGGCTGCAGCCAATCATATTTCATTATTGCTTGAGGTTTCTCTTTTGTTTCTGGTAGTGCAGTTTATCAAATGGGTATGCAAACCAATCCCAAAAGTTACCTCCATGATGCAGGCAAGTTGGTCAGCTTCATTTTCCCCTGGGAACAGTGGATAGCCTGTGTAAAGCTCTGCTATGATACAGCCCAAGCTCCACATATCAACAGCCATAGCATAAGGATGACCAAGAATCACCTCAGGGGAGCGATAAAAACGGCTCTGAACATAGGTGTACACTGGATCAAAAATTAGACAAGAAGCAAAATATCACAGTTAGGACTGAAATGTCAATTGCAGACTTTACAGAAAGGTGGCATATGTCCAGGAATCATAAATCTGTCTATCCACAGATAGCTCACATAGGCTCTTGGAAACATTTTCTAATCCCATCCAAAAAGTAATGGGTGATACACTTTCCGCTGTTCTATTTAGAAATTGCTAAATTTCTAAATAGAATTGCTCTTCAATTTCCTTTCACTGAAGGAAATTGTTCTACTAATGCTGTGATTCGGTTAATCCATGCTCATTTTCCTATTTGAAGGTGTTCCATTTGCATCAATCAACAGTTCCTAAATTAAAAGCACAGTTCCCATTTCCCTCTCTGTGGTATTCATACAAAGTACCAATTATAACTTAACCATCTCTCAGAGAAAGGCTCTCTGGACCTGACAAACTTCTTGATAAGTGAAATATTTGGTTATCCTCTTAAGTTTGTTCCAGCTAACCACTCCTGAAAGTGCAATTCTGATTTCAACAGGAGTAGAGGAGCTGATCAGGCTTGGGACAAAGAAAAAGAACAGCAATATCTTACTTGTTTCTACCAGTATTTGCTCCACCAGTGGTTGAACAGTATTCTAATTAGGGGCATAGGTCAATATATTAGCCCAATCCAAGAAATAGGTTTTTTCCATATTATTTAAAATTAAGAAAGCTTATTAAGAAAATTACATCAACTTGACTTTTCTGCAAACCTCTTTGGTCTTCATAGCAGCTTGATCCAAAATCAATAACTTTGACTGAGCCTTGCCCATTGTGGTATAATAGTATGTTCTCCTAAAAAGAAAAAAAGAAAATCACAAGGAAAAGAGGGGTTTAGCACCATATTAAGTTAGTGAATACTTGGAAAAATCAGAGTGCAAAGCACATTCACACTTCTCTGTATAATGAGAGCTTCAAAATTCGACCTCTTTTGGAACACATTTGCTAACACGAGGAGGCAGCCAATAATGTGTAATTGTGCAAAGCAGAGGGGAGATTTGGAAAGGTACCCAGGCTGCAGGTGAGCCAGTGAGCTTCCAAAACTCAGGGCTGCTTATCTAGTAAAAGCCAAACTGCACCTGGCTTTGTGCTGTGCTGAATGAACCAGAACCATCTTTTTGTAAGCACAGAAAGCCCCTGGCCCACAAAGGAGCCACACTCCACAGTTCTTCCCTGCACTGCTTGCTCCAGACTCTTTGTCAGCTCACCCCTCCCCACCTGTGTGATGCACCGGTGTCAAGGGAGGGATAAATGGACAAGGCAAGGTCCTATGGATTCTTAGCTGGATACAGGTGGGTACAGCACTGGGTTCCTGCAATACCAGCTGGAGAAGTGATCCTTATACAGCCAGGTCAGGGATATGTGCTCTCATGATCAAACACAGCCTGCAGCTCTCTTCTGCAGAACTGAGTTTTATCCTCATTAAAAGTGTGTCTATATGAAGGATTTCCTTCTCCACTCCTCAGCAGACAGATGGTTACCTTTATCAACCAGTTTCACAGTGATTATATGTCAGGGCTTTGGAGGACTGAACACTTCCCAGGTGGGTGCCAAATAACGGTGAAGTGGTTTCCCAGGTAATTAGCTCATAAGGAAATGCTTCATGTGCCAGGAAGGAGAAGCTGCTACTGGTGAAAGTCAAGGCAAGGACTGACTTCCACAATGCAGGTCTGTTAAGAGAAGCAGCATTCCCTCTCTGCAGCTTAATATCCCTTCGTGCTCATGCTAGGACTCAGTCTCTAATACTAAATCCCTCACAATGCAAGGGAGCTGATCAAAGCTGGAGAACCAGGATCGACTGGAAAACCAGACTTTGGAGGCAGTGATTACCTAGCATAAAGGCCAGACAAACTCCATATTCTACCTTGTGTTGAGAAATATCATAGGAGGCAGGTGTGAGTTTCAGGCAACATAAATTCATGAAACTGTACAATTGTTGAATGAGAACAAAATTGTCTTTTAGTTAACTCACTACATTTTCACTAATATGTTGCTCTGTTTAAGTACAGGCTACACTAATTGCTGCTGCCAACGTCATTCCTCGTCAGTGGCTGCCTGGAAACATTTCCCATTGGGCTAATAGTTTTTGATTCAGATATTTGGGTTATCTTGTAAGCCTCTCTCCTCACTGCAAATTGGTCTGGCAAAGATATTGGCAAGACAACAGGTACAGACAGTATGTGACTTCTCAGAATTCCAAATCAAGGTACATTTAGCAAAGTGAGAATAGAATTTTATCCCTAGCATTTTTACCTGAGAACTTACTTATTTCTTTATTGGTTCATTTGCCCTTTTGAAAAGGAAATCAAGAGAAACTTTCACCTGAAGTGAAAATAGAATTAAAATACTTCAGAAATCTAAAAAAATTGCAAAAATTTAAATTTGAGGCTTAAGGAGAATGGAAATGTTGCACCTAGCATGAATGCTTAGCAGATACAGCAGATGGAACTGGATGACAGATGTTCCTCCAGAAACAAGTGAACACCCTAAATACTGTTCCACAGAACTCCTTTGCCATATACTAGGCTACTTAATTTTATACTTATGCCTAAGAACTTAAATAGACTTAACAGGATAACTGGAAACAGGCTGCCTTGTGAATACTCCTCGCATTACCATGTCCCTCATCTTTAAATACTTAATTTTACAAGTACTTTTCTTTTTCTCTAAGCAAAAAGTCATTACCTGAATTTGATTCATATTTGCATACATTTTGGCAACCAAATAATCTCATTTAATGCTTCAGTGAATTAACTGAATCAATGGTAATAATCAGTTGACTGCAGCATGAACACAATCTGAAATAAATTACAGCCTCTCTATAAACATCATACATTTATGCTGTGCAGAATACCAGGTGATGAAATGATTGTACTTACAGGCTTCAGATCACAGTGAATGATTCTTTCCTGGTAGAGCACTTGTAAACACCTCAGCACACACCGAGTGAAATGGCGAATCAAAGACAGGCTGAAGCCTTGGAAATTGTTCTTTTTGATCAGCTCATACAAATTTATTCTGTGGGGGAGGAAGAAGCAGCAGACAGAATACAGATAAGAGATTGGGGAATTTATTTTTAAAGGCATGATTAGCTTCCAGTGCATTAAGAGCTTGTATTCCCACATGGAGGACTCATACAGAGGAAAGTGACAGCTATTTTCCTCCCTGAGAATGATGCTCTGCATGTGATATGCACAAACACCTCCCAGATCTAAAGCAGATGTCAAATTAGTGAACTTGCTTGCTAAACTCTCTGTTGTTAAGCAACTGTGCTGATTTTGACCAAGAACAATAATCAATGAAGAATCAATAAAGTTTTTTCTGTTGCCTTTTGCTGTCATTTCTCTTTGCTTTGGCATCTTGAGTAAATAATTTCTGTCTAAAGGTTTTTAACCATCAGTAAGTATTTCTAGATACGCCCCCCCCATCAAATCAGGTCTCATTAGGTTTTTATATCCCTCCTGTGACCATCACATCTTAGCAACTTCCAGTAGCCCTGCCCAGTAACCTGGAGAAGAGAAGGCTCTGGAAGATCTCATTGCAGCTTTCCAGTGCCTTAAGGGGCTTATAAAAAGGAGGGAGAGGGATTTTTGATAGCAATAGGACAAGGGGCAATGATTACAAACTGAAAAAGGAATAGGTTTAGATTGGATATTAGGAATAAATTCTTCCCTGTGAGAGGTGTCCTCAGCACTAGCACAAGTCTGCAAGGACATGACCAACTGGGGCTTTCTGCCTTCCCCACTGGAATGTCCATTGGTGGCAGACACGTCCCATTCCTTTGGAATTAAAGTTGCCAAGACTTAAAGGAAAAGATCACAAATCAAAGGCTTTTCATGGTATTTTAAAGGCAATGAAAATTTTATCAGTCAAACATTTTTCTATGACAACCAGTCTTCAACTCCTCTGTAGAGAGCTAAAGATAGTGGCTATCCCATTTCCCTGTGTTTCCATAGCAGCTTTCAGAAAAGACTGGTCTGTGTCTTCCCTGGAGTCACCTCTCACCCTGTGTGCCTGTAAGTGACAGACTCACATGCAGCAGCACAGGGATTTAGGTTTCTTTGGGGTCAAGCTGTCCATATGATGCTGAATCTTCAGCAGGGGCTGTAGCACATGCAGCAATGAGGGTTTTACTCTAAGGGCTGGGGAAGTGTGGGTAGCCTGGATAATTCCAGTATGATTCCCTGACTACAAGGAGGCTGATGAATAAAATGATCTGACCTCTCCAAAATTCCTCCAGAATTCCTCCTAAGTTGCCCGGCAGCAAAGATTGATAAAAAGCAAGACACAGTTTTATTTTAAAATTATTTGATATGATTCATATTTATGTACCCTGAAGTTTACCAGTCCTGAATTTACTCTTTTCCTCACAGGTCTTTCAGGGAAGAAGACTTCAATACCCAACACAGAAAATAAGGGTTGGATCATGTCATTGCCCGTGTGAAGTCTGAACATGACTTTTTTCAGTTCACCTTGGGTGATCAAAGGCTCAGTTATGCAGTCTGTATTTAGACAGTGTTCCTTTCTAGCTGCCAATTCTTCTGAAGAAGACATAAAAATTAAACCTTGTAAGGCACAAGATCTATCATTCTCCTCAAGGTGTGTGTAAAGGAAAATGTACTTTACCCCAGCAGTTCAAAGGAGATACAGAAGTGATTGCGAAAGTAGAAGTATTCCTTCATGTGGATGATATTGTGAGTATCATCTTTGTCTTTCTTCAGCAGAGCATCAAGGATCTTCACTTCTACCAAAGCCTGGCTATGAAATCTGAAATATCACATGACATGGGAATGGTGACATCAACTCAGGGTAGCATTTGTATTTCTGCAAATGCTACAAACACCACGAGCTTACTGTAACATCAGCAGATGGGACAATTATTAAAATGTTTTAAAATTACAGTGGTTAACAGAGTTGAATGATTTCTTACAGTTGATTCCTAGTCTAAATGCACTGGCCTTACGTAACACTTCAGGGTACCTAATTTGACTTGTCTGAAAATACCTTTAAATAAGCATGTTTCCAATGAGCATCCAGACTAAAATCTTGGTGCTCTCAAGTCTACCGGAATGCTTCACTTTCCTTGAACAGGGCCAGGTTTCACACCTACCACAGCCAGACAGTGGGCTTTGAAAAGCATCTTTACACTTAGTGTTCACTGAGGGGGAAAATGGAACAGCTGAACATCTGTTTCAATGACTCTGCTTCAAGCTCAAAAATTTCTAACCAGCCACTTAACAGGAACAGGTTTCTTAGGACTACAGTGTAGAATTTTTGATGTTCAAGCAAGTGATGGCTGCCTTCCAGCATATTCATGTGGTTTTGGAGCCTTGTGGGGATGCTCCCCACTCTCAGTCCTGCACAGCTGGTTACCTGGGTTGTGTATTCACTGTGCAACAGATAGAGAGACTTCCCTACGAGCCTGCAGAAACTGTGCTTGCTTTCCTAGGCTGTCTCTCCTCTGGGTCCAGCCAGCTCCTGACATCCTCTTTCCTCACTGTGTTTAATGAATGTACAGGAGGTTTGATTTTGATTTGTTCATATTGTCATAGTTTGCCTTTATATAACAGGAATGACTGTATTGGTTTAAAGTCAGTAGACATCTCACCTTTTCTTATTCCTTATTATTTTCAATGCCACTAACTCATTAGTTTTGTGATCCAGGCATTTGGCCACCTGCCCAAATGACCCTTTCCCAATGACCTCCAAGACTTCATAGCGGTAGGCAATGTGGTCATGTAAAACCTTCAAAAGAACACAGGGAGTTCAGGTTCAAAGAGTGCAACAAAGACCAGGCTTCCTAGTAGCTCGTGTGTGTGTGAGTCTGCTGTCCATGAGAGATGATGGGTTAGCTGCAGGTGAAGTCTACATCAAATAAGGGTAACAAGAAAAATCCCAAGTGATGCTTCTATAGCCCACCTATCTTGTATCAACCCAGCATGACATGCAAGGTGAATTATCCCCTGAGCTTTAAAAGGCATTGTCTTCACTATGTGAATATTTATCTTCTAGAAACAACATTTATCTCACAGGCACCACTTAAGAGTTGGCATAAAATTGCTACAAATGTACTGAGCTCAAAACAAATACCATAATTTTTCCACTCACCTTCAAGTAGGAACCATGCTCATCATCATAACAATTATTATTCTGGGTTTCAGGCAAACCTTCAATCTTCTTAGCTTCCAGGCCAAGAAACCAGAGCTCTGTATAATTGAAAATTTCTTTTTGCTCATAGACTGTTAACTGGTTTCTAAAATTTTTCAAGGCTTCTAAATCAGAAAACAAGAACGTAAAACCAAAAATCAATAATATGTCAGAAACCTGATGGCAAAGTGCTTTTACAATGGAACATTTCACAGTAGAGCACACCACTTTGAGCAGGAAAAGCTGTTAGAGTTCCCTTCCAACTAAGATTTCTCTGCTTCCACAATTTCATACAAATTTCTATTTTTTTTTTCTGGCTTGCAGTATTAAGTTCAATAAAGTATTCATCATCTGTCAGCAAGACTTTTTAAGAGAGTTTAGGTAAAAATTATTTAATTGTGAGGGAAGTTATGTATATAGATGTTTTTGAAAATCCCATCTGTTGTCTTATCTGCTTCCTCATGTTCCATAACTCACATGAAAAGTTACATTTTTACTGGTTTGATTGCCATGCTTATAAAATGCCAGTAATGTCTAGTCAACCAAAGCTTTCAAGTACTAATTTTTCTGATAAAAATCATCAAGCTCAGATGCCTGAGGTTAGGAATTAAATGGAGCCCAAATCTGCTTTTCTCCTAGTTCTGATTCTTCTTGCATAGAACTTCAGCTGCCCTAACACCTCCACTCCCATCATTTAAATGTGGATATATATTCAGACAGCAGCATTATAAATCAATGTGTTGCATGCATGTGTGGGTGTTTTGTTAAACAGTGGCAGATCTTCATCCAGCAATGCAGGGATGCTAAATCATTTCAAAGCAAAAGGCCACTACTTTTTTTTTCCCCTAGACTCCTTCTAGAAATAGATTAACTCTGTCAGAAACTTTCTAGATCTGAGAACTCCCAAAATGCAATTTAGCCCACATCAATAAAATGGGACACCGCCACAAGGAAGTGGGAAAGTATTTTATCCCTGTAATGGAATATTACTGTCACCTACCCCACCTAAGTCTTAGAGAAATAAACATTCTTTTTCATACTGCATGTTTCTCTTCTGTGTAAGTCAAATCATTCTCCTATTAGGTACCTCCCCAAGCTGAATAATTAGAAATCACTGAGTCCCATCCCTATTGCTGTGCTCTAAATCATTAAATATTTCAGCAGCCATTTAGCATGGCTCCTCTGGTCGTTGAGTGTCCTGACTGCACAGATGAAGAGTGGGTACAGGCACCCTGTCACTCCAGCCCTTTCAGTTTATCCAGGGATATTCTACCTGAAGCTGTCATAGGCAGTTTGACCCCGATGGTGGTGCTCTCCAGTTCAGGTGGTTTTGTATGGACTCTGGTATCACTCTCAGGAACACTGTCTGGAAGGTTAAATTGGGGAAAAGTGTCTTGAGTTCCATTTTCCTGCCAAGCAGAAAAAATATTTTAAATTAAAACCTGCTATATTCACAGAGAAAAAGCTGCAAAATATTTATCTTGGATTGGTTGAGTAATCTCTATGTCAATTTTATTCTGAGAGAGAACAAGCAAGCTTGGGCACCAGAACACCCTGCTTATTCAGACAGCAAATTCTGCCAAAAGCACTAAAGGCTGTTGGACCATGGAAAGATACATCTCTGTAAATGAGAGATGGAAGTTTATCTTCCAGATTCATTCAGTATATGGACTCTCTACAAATGCTATCTATACCAATGCTGGTCAGTCTTGGAGGGCTGTGGAACAATTCCTCTTGGAAAGCATGCCAAACCAAGTGAAAGACAGGAAGTTGATTTGGAATAACCAGGATAGAATATGCCAACAAATGGTGCCTGAATGACTTGGTTGTCTTCTCTGATGAAGTGACTGGATTGGCCAGTGGGAGAAAAGCAGTGAGCATCATGGACTTTGCCTTGAGCAGGGCCTGTGACACTGGAGCCCAGTGAGTGGGAGATGGACTTGATAAATGGATGATAATGTGAGCAGCCTGCTCCAAGTTTGCTCTGCTTGTAGTGAGAGGTTGGGCCAGATGTCCTTTAGAGGTCTCTTCCAACCTAAATGATTCCTTAATTTATTTATTTCTCATCCTTTGAGAAAGCCCTCCTAGAAGTGGGACTGGATGGACACCAAAAAAAAAAAAATCTCAGTGTCTGTCAGTGTCAGAAAGGTACCAAAGCCATATTCAAAAACCAGCACATGGTTGCCAAGACAAGGACAACTCTGGTGATGGGATATGGACTAACAAGTGGGCAAGCTTGGTCCACCATGTCCTGGCAAGAAGTCCTGACTGACACCACTTCAATACAAGTATCTTGGTGTTTGTGGGGTTTGAGTTAAGAATGTGTGCCAGTAAAAAATGGGTTCTTTTCAAAATGAAAAAATCTTTCCCTACTCATGTCTAATCCTGACACTTTTTCTTTCTTCCCCCACACTTACACACTTGTGACACTTTGCCACTGGCACTCTCTCCGTGGTACTTAGAGAGAAGCTGGTTCACCAGGCAAACAAGATGTCCAGGAGATTTATAACTCACCTGAAGAGAGGGGAGGACACTCTTCAAGCTCTTATTTGCTATTTGAGGCAGGCTGCTCTCAAAGGGAGGAGGGTTTGCAGTGTCTGCAGCCAGACCATGCTTCACTTGACCTTCCAGATGTGGGAGGGAAAGGACACCACGACTGACTCTCTAAATAGAAAGCAAAAGGAAATGTCACATAACGACCTAGCAAGCAGTTCTGTGCCATACCAAGGAACACTAGAGGGACTGAAATACTTGGAAAATGTGTGTGGTTCGCTTCTGACACCTAAAGGCAAAGGGGAAATGAGCAGATGCTAAGGCAGCTCCAGCTGTATTAATGGGCAGCAGGAGGTTGTCCGGGCAATCCAGCACAGTTTAGGGAATGAGATTCCTCACAAGAACACTCCCATCCAGCATCAGAGCAGCGACTGCTTCAGCTGCAAAGTGTGGTTGTGTTTGGAAGCCCAGCGGCCATTCCAGGCAGCAGGACTCCTGTGAGTGGGGAAAATAAAGCCCACATAGGGTAATAAGTAGGCATGAAGTGTCAATGGCAGAAAACATCATCAGCTATTCCCAGTGGCAGAAGAGAAACTGGGACTGGACTGCTGCCAAACACCAGGGGTGGACACAGTGGGAAGTCTTCCCTGCACTGGTGTCTCCATATGTCCTTCCCCCTCATTTCCTGTGGAGCTCAATTTGACTGGGCCCCTTTTTTGCACTCCTTATTAGTGAGGAAAAGGCAAGCTTTCAGCAAACTCTGCTTAAAAAGAAATGCTTCTGCTCATTTAAATAATCCAGGATTACTAGTCCTTCCTAACTTCTCCCATTTACTATTTGCAAAACACTTATCTATCATTTACTAATTATGGTCAGTCATTTAAGGACACAATTTTATGAATGTCTTGTATGTCTTTTATCCATGTCTTTAATATCTGAAGTCAGAGACGTCAGACTTAACAGAAAAAAAACTCTTTCAAGTAGACTATTTCTCTGGTAAAAAAATAAAAAAAAAATATTTGAAATAGATCAACTATGCACTGTGAAATGCACAATAAGGTCCAGAGAGCTAAAGCTACAACCCACATAAACCTGTGAAATTTTTCTCCTCAGGGAAGCACAGTAACATATTTGGCAAGCTTTTGACAACACATGTGAGGTTTGATATTTTCTCAAAAAGCAAAGGAGCAATGCTCTCAAGCCAATTAACTTCAATGAGTAAGTTTTTTATTCCAGTACTGCAGAATAGCCTTTAAAACCTCAGAACTGGGATTCCAGTGGACTTTTCCCAACAGCTTCAAGAAATAAAAGTGATTTGGTAGAAAAAAATGCTTCAAATGCTACTGAACACAGCAAAACCAAAACACTTGCAGGCATTTGGGACAGTCAAAGTCACAGGGGAAATGGAAGAGGACAGAGAATAGAGGACTTGCCTCTGCCCATATTCATTTATTATAAGAGATCATTTAGAAAAACAAGCATTCAGGTATTGTTGAAGCCAGCTGAAGAGTCACATACCTGATGGAAGACTCTGTTAGAGCCCAGATGATCCCTCTCTTGAACAGTCAGCTGAGACTGAGAAAAAGCATCCACATGGGAAGACTGCAAACATGAAACAAGGATTTAATAAAAATTATTCTGGAGGAAAAAAATTATGGAATCCCTGCACGGTTTCTGTGTTTCCCTCCTTTGTGGCAATGCCAACAAAGGGTGTGAGAGAGGGCCACAAAAGCTGCTGAAAACATGTAACACTCTGGAAATGCCTCTCTCAGTTGAGCAGCTGTTTTGTAGGCTGGGGCAGAGACGGTTAATTTTGTTATTATGCCTCTCAGATGCTTGGTGTGCCCCTGTGCTCAGACAAGGGGAAGGAGGCCCTCTGCCATCCCTAAATATGCACTTGGAAGCTGGTAGTGAGTTTGCTTGGAAGGACAGCTTTAAACTGCCTCACGAAGTAGATTGTGAGTCCATACATTGCTAAAAGCAGCATTAAACTGATTCAGCTTGTGGTACAGATTTTATAAAAACAAAATCAGGGTTTAAGTTTACTGAAATATAGAAAAACCCCATTAGTTCCAATGGGAAGACAGTATTAGCAATAAATGCAAAAAAAAACCCCATGGGGAAAGCACTAAGCAGCTCACCATTTTAAAGAGTTTGCTGGTGCTTTCAGCAGTTTTTTTAATAAACATGCTAAGTAGCATCGTACATTTCTGCCGAACAACAAACTGCAATGAAATGAAGAAATCTTTAGGATAATTTAGACCATGAAAACTCTGTGGCTAAAGCAGATTGGAGCTCTGGTCTATAGACTGGAGTGAACCCACTGGGTTTGGTCAAAAGGGCTCCTGAACGAGTCTGTCTGAGCCTGGAAGAAGCAGGGACAACTCAGATTAGATGCTGCACCTGTGCCAATACACTGCAGATAGCCATATATACATATAGGCATAGACATATATATAAGCTGCAGTGGGTGAGGGATGCTTGCATGCAAACTGATCCACACACACACACTGTGACCTTGATATAGGCAGGGCACATTAGGATTGCTACAAACAGGGAGATCAAATTGAACATAGCTTGACAATGGCTCTGGCACATCCTGCCCTGAACACAATCAGACTGGTTTGGGTTGGAAGGGACTTTAAAAACCAAGCAGTTCCAACCCTTGCCATGGGCAGGGACACCTTCCACCAGACCAGGTTGCTCAGAGCTCCAGGCATCCACAGCTTCTCTTGGACTTGTGCCAGGGTCTCACCACCCTCACAGACAAGAATTTCTTTCTAATATCCCATCTAAACCTCCTCTCTGTCAGTGTGAAGCCATTGCCCCTTGTCCTGTCACTCCAGGCCCTTGTCAAGAGTCTCTCTCCATCTTACCTGGGGCTTCCCTTCAGGCACTGGAAGGCCACAATGAGGTCACCCCAAAGTCTTCCTTTCCCAGGCTGAACAATCCCAATTATCCCAGCCTTTCCTCACAGTACAGCTGCTCCATCCCTCTGATCATCTTGATGGCCTCCTCTCGACTGACTCCAGAGGCTGTGGCACATCCACCCTTGCACATGCACTTAGATTAGAGACTCTAAAAGACTTTTCCAAACTCAATACAGAGATAAAACTCTGTGTACAGATCTACCTGACCACATGGAGGAAATGCTGCCCTTTGACAGGTTCAGCTGTCTCACCATCAGCCAGGAAGACACCACTCAAGCTGGGCAGAGCAGCTTGAGATAATGGTGCTCTGTGCGTGCTCTTCCTGTTCAGAAGAGAATAAACAAACCCTTCTGCAAGGGCAAACTTCAGATTAACAACAAACTGAGAACAGCTCTGTCTTAAGATGAAGGATCATGGGTGGCTGTGAAGTACAGCAGAATGGCAGGAAAGGGACAAGTACTAAAACCTGTCTTTGCTGGACACAGTAATTCCGATCTTTGGAACTGGAGATCATTCAGCCAGGGCTAAGGGATGATATTCTGTAAATCCAAAAATATTCCCAGTGCCAGCACAGCAAGTGCCACAGAAGAGGGCCATGAGACTACTGCATCCTAAACAGGAGCGTCCTAGAGCACAACAGTTTGCCCAGAGCACCAAATATCCTTGTATGAATTTCTTTAGATGATGATTCCACAGAAAACTCAGTGCCAGAGTATTTTTCCAGACAAACTACAGTCTTCTCATGTAATCTACATATCTTGCATTTCAAGGGACAATCATGTTTGCTATGAAGGTGAGTCTGGGATATACATTCAAAACACTACTAATTCTATCAGCCCACTTCTTAGTAACACTATTCATTTTAGCACATGTTATACTTTTTCCTCACACTTCTTCCATACTTCATGCCCAGAAAGCTATCCTTTTCAGTTTCTGGAGCTGATGAAAATATTAGATTTCATTTAAAGGCAGTTTCTTAACTGCTTCATACTTTTCTAGCTATAAGTCAATACAAAGCCAGGATTACATAGAGAAAAAGCTATCACTGAAAAGCAAAGAAATAATGACTTCACATACCTGTGCAAACTGCAGAATCTTCACTCCAAAATGGCATTTTATTTCTAAGCAATACTTTCCAAAAGCTAGGCAGTTATATCTATATTACTAAATTTTTTTTAAAGTAGATTTACTAACACAGCACGAAAAATTCAAAAAACATCTTTAAAACTGAGCAAGAACTAAGGAAGAGGGTGAGTGGGCTCCAAGATGTGCTGCCAGAATTTGCAATTCATTTAACTTCCATTCAGTGGAGAAAGAGTAACAAGATTTTGAGGTGGACATTTCTCAGTGCAAAAGCAAAACCAGTCCATGCCTTTTATTAACCATGAAAATCTGTGATGCTCTTTGTCCCCCATTCTCAAAACCTACTTACTAAGGACTTATTGCTCTTTAGGCAATTTCTTCAAAAAAATCAGTAGGTGACCAACCTTCATAAAACTCCCCCAAATGGGTAAATAACATAGACTTTTATATGTAGAAAAACTGATCTGTGCCTACACCAGTCCTGCTGGTGGCTGAATGGGGAGCAGGTGGATTTACTGGACAATCCACACAGTGGCTTTATTTGATGGTCTTGATCCAGGTGACCCAGCAGAGCTGCTCTAGCAAAACCCTGCCCTATGGGTTCTGCTGCTGAGCTGTTGTGGCTGGGTTCATCCTGGCACATGCATTCCAAAGAAAAACTGCAGCACCTGGTACAATTCCACTCCATTTCATTCCTGGTTTCCTTGCTCCTGTGGGACTCAGCCTTGTCCTACAGCTCCCATGCTGCAATCCCAGACTATCATCTCCTGCTATTCCAGCCCTTCAAATCCTGGATCACCTTGGTCATTCCAGTTACCACCAAAGAAACAGAGCAAGGTCCTCACCCACCACCTAGCCCGCAGTCACAAAATTTTAGGTGTACAGCATTCTGTAAAATCAGACATCATGACATACTTCCATAATTCTCAAAATAGAATATTTTTTCAGTACCATATTAACCATAGAAACCAGAAATGCATTAAAATCTCAGAAACTTTTAAATACACAACTACACAAAATAAAGACCCCATTGTCTCCTCATTCACATAGGCATTCTCTTCCCTCTGCTCTCAACACTGAATGAAGCCTGTAGAATATATGGTACAACACAGGTCCTAAATCACGCAACACATTAAAAAGCCATAGCAAATACACTCTCTCACTCAAAATACAGTAGGAACACAAACATTTTCCCCACCTTGTCAACTATTTCTGTCAGCATTACTGCGAGAGCTGTTAAGTGCAGGATAGGAGCTGTTTATTCCATTCAGTGAAGGCATTTCAGGAAGCCCACCTTCATCCAGTCAGAGCACAGCAGGAGCAGTTCCATGTACAGTGCCCTGAGCAGAAAAAAATGAATAATGCTTCTGCTTAGCTTCAGATTTAAATTTTTCTCCCGGAAATATGCCAGTGACTATTAGCTGCTCTAGTATTCTTTTGGTGGCCATCTGTTCCCTTTCTCAGCCTCCTTCTAGCCAAATATAATTTTCCATATTTATCATGGCAAGTCAGTAATAAGAAAGACAAATATAACAGGATTGGCTGTTCTCCTTGTCATCTCAGTCTGTTCTTTCTCACTGAGCTCATGTGCTTGCGAAATCAAAAAACACTTGAACTTGGATTTTGTCAAAATTTGTCACAGCAACCTTGCTATACAGTGAGCAAAATCTCTTCAACAAGACTGACAGACTGGAAAATGAAAATTAATTAATTCCTCAAGGGCTGGCTTCTTCTTGGGCATTACATATCAATTAATGAGGACCAAACTGTGGCACCTTGGTCTGTGGTTCTTGAGGGCATTGGTGCAGAGCTGCTCAGTGGGATAATGAGCGTGTGGACTATTTTGGTGTGGATAATGAGACAGAGCTTAGCTGCCCTCCTGTCTTTCCTCTCCCTCCTTTGGATGCTGTGTATGTGTGATGGGGCACTGATGGAGGCGTCCCTACTCCCCAGCTGTCTTAGGGGAATAACTAAAGTGAAAATACAGCGTGGTCTCCTCCTTCATACAGCCAAAGAATGGCATGTTCCCTGCTGGTCTGAAATCTGTCAACAACCCAGAATAGTTCTACTTTCACTCAGAAACCAGGGTTTTCAAGGAGGAAATACATGCTTACCCACTGAAGGCTGCTGCTTTTACATATGCTGCTGGAATAGTCAAAGGACAAACAGTAATTCCTTTGCACCCATGGTGGTCTCTGCAAAGCCTTTCCTGATGTAACTGCTGGGCTGCACCTTCCTAAAAGGCACATTGCTCCCACTTCCATCACTCCCACTTTTCCATTCATCCAAGCTTGGCAACCCTCTAAGCAACAAATCCTCCCCAGTCTTATAAACCTCATGTGCAAGAGAAACTTCCCATTTTCTCACCAAATAACAACTCAGGCTGTCATGCCAGCAGGGGAGGTATGCAGATCATAGAGTCCTAGATGGCTGGGGCTAGAAGGAGACCTTAAAGATCATCTCTTTCCAATCCTCTGCCATAGGAAGGGACACCTTCCACTACCCCAGCTTGTTCCAAGCCTTGTCCAGCCTGGCCTTGGACATTTGCAAGGATAGGGCAGCCACAGCTTCTCTAGGCAACCTGTGCCAGGGCCTCACCACCCTCAAAAGAAAGAATTCCTTCCCAAAATTGCATCTAAACCGTCAGTGGGAATCCATTCCCTCCTGTCCTGTCACTCCAGGCCCTTATCAATAGTCTCTCTCTGTTAACCTCCACAGAAAGGAGTGAAATACAGATCTGCCCATGTTTCAGCCGTCCCCATTTAGAATAACATCATCTATTTTCTTTATTCCCTTTCTTTGCAATGTTTTCTCACCTCCTCATTTTATTACATTCTTGTAAACATACTCAAATTTGATGTGATAAGTCATGCAGGAATAAAAACAAACTTCAGCATCATTCTTTTGTACTATCTGAAGAGGACCAACTAATCTTTGATGATATAAGACACTGAATACAGTTTTCTCCTCCATTTCTCAACACTACTCTCAAAGCAAAAGAAACTCAGCAGGATTCTTACTAAGTTTCAGTCATCCTACATTGAAATAAAAAGCAGTACATAAAACATTTCAGCTATAAATTTCAAATATTTTTTTAAGTTTGAAGGAAAGATTTATGATCTTTAACTAATTTTTTACAATTACCTACTTCTGAAAGACATTTAATGAAAGGACCTAAGTGCAATAGTACATAAATTCCTCATGGATGTGATCACTGCCTGTGGTCATCACACAGACAACATTTTTAACAAATTTGTAAGTTTGGCAACATCTCTGTGAAGGAGAATAGTATTAGTGGTAAAGGAAATGAATGAGTTTTCCCTGCAAAGAAAACCCCCTGCATCATGGAGCAGGAAGAGGATTAATTCCATTATAGCTAAACATGCAAGGTAAACAAATTTCCCTGTGGAAGCACCCCTGTCTTTTTATTGGCTTGTCTTGAGAAGGAGCTTATTCCAATGATGTAGACTACTTTTATATCCCTAGGATTAGATTAATTCTACTCTTTTTAGAATTTACTCTGCTACTCCTGCACTTCAGTCTTCCTGATCTGAGTGAGGGCAAAAAGCACAGAGGAACAATGCACTGAGCCCTGTCTCAGTGCTGTGGCCTCCATCCAGGCTCAAGCAGTGCTACATGAACATCCAATGCTGCCACTGCAGGCTGAACCAGGGAAGACAAATACCAAATTCCCAATGTGAGTGGTGTCGACATAAAGCTTCATAAACCACTCCTGCTCTATTTGCTCTAATAAAGCATAGGAAGTATGATTTTTGTCTTTTGCAAAATCAGTGAAAAGGCAATGGATGATTTAAGGTTCTGCATACATTTACTTGGGCAAAGAACCCACCAGATGAACCAACCAGTCCAAGTCTGATAGAAATAGAAAAGCCAGTCATGGGTTCTGGTTCCTTTAGAACGTTTCTTACACAGAAGAGTGCAAAACCTTAGGATACGATAACATCAAGATTCTAAGACTAAAATTACTGGCTAGTAAATTGGCTCTTTAAAGTTTATTAACAATTCGTATCACACTTAAGATCTGCTCTTTCTCCTAGGAAACAAGAAAAAAAAAATTACAACACTGTTTGTTCTAAATGTGGTCAAAAGCTGGATAAGAATCATGAATGTAATTTTACATAGGAGAGAATTAAGGCACTGTGTTGCTAAGGACGTAATTGCCAGAACCTTTTGAGATAATTCCTAACATCTGAGTAAGTGTCCTTGACTGAATTCAAATAGAGTTTGGAGACATGGGGATTTTCCAAACAGCTCTGACTGTATAAAGCCAAAAGGACCTCAGCGACATCATCATTTCTAGAAAACAGACTGGGCAAAGAAATGACAGCCCAGAAATCAGTGCTCCAACTGATTTTTCTAATGCATCAATCTGTTCTCAGGACTATTCCAGGAACAGAAAACATGGTTATTCCCAGACTCAGAAACTGAAGAGGAATCACATGAGAAGCAGGACTTGGACATGAACCAGATTTAAACTGAATGAGGTGCACAGATGAAATGTAGGTCTACATATGTTGAAAAGTCATAGGCAAAAAAAAAAAACAACCCAAATTTGATAGGCAAATATATCATAGAATCACAGAATATCCTGAGTAGGAAGGGACCCACAAGGATCATCCAGCCCAACTCCTGGCTCTGTACAGACACCCCAACAATCCCACCCTGTGCATCCCTGAGAGCATTGTCCAAACACTCCTGGAGGTCTGGCAGCCGTGGGGCTGTGACCATTCCCTGGTGTCTGTTCAGTGCCCCACCACCCTCTGGGGGAAGAACCTTTCCCTGATATCCACCCTAACCCTGCCCTGACCCAGCTCCAGCCATTCCCTGGGTCCTGTCCCTGGTCACACAGAGCAGAGATCAGAGCCTGCCCCTGCTCTTCCCCTCCTGAGGAAGCTGCAGAACTGCTGTGAGCTCTGACCTCACTCTGCTCTTCTCCAGATGAACAGACCAAGTGTCCTCAGCTGCTCCTCATGTGGCTTCACCTGCAGGCCCTTCATCTCCATGTCCCACCTTTGGACACTCTCCAGCAGCTTTAGATCTTTCTTGTATTCTGGCACCCAAAACCAAATACAGTATTCAAGGTGAGGCTGACCCAGCCCAGAGCAGAGCAGGACAATCCTCTCACTGAGGCTGGTAAAAGCGTGATGGAAAAGGGTTTTTGTCTTGCTTGCCAAACCCTGAAAGCTTTGCAAGAAGTTCCCTTCAAGAAAGAACTCCACCTGTTTCTCTCAATTTGCAGGTGAAACATGGGGAGGACCTGTGTTATCCCTGTGCTGCCTGGAAGTGGAAGCTGGAGGCCAATCCAGGAGAACCAAGGCCTCTCAGTCCTTGTGTAGCTCACAATCACAGTTACTAAATATCTCCCCAAATCCTACTGATATCACACATTCCCCTGTGCATTCAGATGCACTTCCTAAATGATGCCCTCTGAGCAGGAAAACCAGGGAAATCATTTCCCAACCTCTTCACCTCAGAGGGGTTACACTGTATGAAATCAGTACCTCTGCAAATAGCGACCTCTCATAGTGATTTTTCTCCAGAAAGTCACATTAAACAAAAGCATCAAATGTCAGTTTTATTTTTAGAGACACACTTTTTTAAATAATGTAGGACTTTTGATTTCAGAGTAATGCAGTTCACTGTATTTCTATGGAGCATAATTTTTTCCTCTAAAATAAAAAATAGACCAGCTCCCTACAATATATATATTTTTAATATAAAACAAAGCCTTTTACTTAAACCTAAAGGTGTCAATCTGAAATCTTTTGCAGAACTTTAGGTACTCTGAGATTCTATAAATCAATTATTTGCTTACTCTTTATGCAGAAACCTGTAAGATATCCCTGTAATTTAAGAATGTTAATGTCTTATATTTGCTGCCAATAGTAATGATACTGCTTTCATTAAACATTGTCATAATAAAATCATAGATTCAGAGTATCCTGAGCTGGAAGGGACCCACAAGGATCACCAAAGCTCTGCACAGGACAGTCTCAAGAATCACACATCTTAATTCTGCTTCTCCAAAGAAATTCAAATTATGGTTAATGCAATAAAAATATCATATGGAATTGATGGCAGATGGTAAAACAGACTGAACTACCTTCATTCTGTTTATTTTCAGTTCCTCACAACAGGTATATCACAACCTAATACAAACATTTGTACATCAAACAATAAAAAAATGCCAACCATTATTACCTTAGGCTGGACTCTTTTATTTCTTCTCACTTGTAAACAAGAATTACTGAAGAAGCTGAAATCACAGCAGCTCTCACTGCTCCTTTCTTGCTTTTCCCATAATGACAAAGCTCTGTGTTTTAAATCTGTCTCCATTAAATTGTTCTCTTTGTGATTTAAACCTGACACTGCAGTTAATCTGATCCAACCTGTGCCCCTCTGTGAATAAAAGCTTGAGCTGATTGACGATTTTTAGGGTGAGCCGGCTGGAATCAAGTCCCAGCTTGTTTTACCATGTTCCCCAGCAATGACACAAACTAAATTGAGCTGAACTGGGAAGCTGATGCTCTATGAAATCTTTGAGGACTTCACACCAGCACAACATGTTTGTCAATTAGGCTCAGCAGCATTGCAAACCCATCCCTTGGGGTGCCTCCTTTGCTTTGCTTTCCTTCCTTCTGTTTTTTAATTCTTTTTCCAAGACACAGCTGCAGCTTTAGCTCACCTGCTCTGAACATGAACTGTCTAATGAGGGTAAAAAAGCAAGGTAATTCCCAGTGTTATTGAGAATCCCAGCAGTGTCCCTGAGCACCACAGTCACAGCTCCCTCTTAGCACTCAGAACACTTGACAATCTTGGAATGAGCATTTCTAGGTAGTCCTGTCTCTGTTTACACCCTAATCCTCTATGGACCCCTTAGATATTCCATCAGCAAAATGCCTGCAGCTGGAGCAGCCCCAACTTGGAATATTAAAGGAACCAACCTCAGCAGTCTTTTATTCAAGTATTCCTGACAGACTCCATAGGGAAATATCTAATGCTTAGTCTGAAACTTTGTATTTTCTTTACTCTTCTTAGGAGAATGATAAAGCAATTCATATTTTTTAAAACCACAGACAAAAACTTTACTAAAGTAAAAGAAAACCTTTTTGAAAACAGAAGAGCAATACCAGCCTTAAAACAATAAAGCCACAGTGGGTTTGGAATTAAAAAAAAACTTAAAGAAATCTTTAAATCAGCTTGTCTTTTTTAATCATGGCATCATAGATTGGCATGGGTTGGAAGGGACCTTAAAGACCATCCAGTTCCATTCCCCTGCCATGGGCAGGGGGACCTGCCGCTATCTCAGGTTGCTCCAACAACCAGTGGCTTTGGACTCTGCCAGGGATGGAGCAGCCACAGCTTCTCTGGGCAACCCTCACAGGGAACAATTTCTTCCTCATATCCCATCTAACCCTGCTCTCTGTCAGTGTGAAGCCATTCCCCCTTGTCCTGTCACTCCAGGCCCTTGTCAAGAGTCTCTCTCCATCTTTCCTGCGGCTTCCCTTCAGGCACTGGAAGGCCACAATGAGGTCACTCCAAAGCCTTCTCTTCCCCAGGCTGAACAATCCCAACCAATTCCCTCAGCTTTTTCCTACAGGAGGAAAACCAGTTTGACATAAAAGTGCCAGTGAACCATTTAATAGAAAAAGCACATGACAAATACAATCAGAACAAGTGAATAACTACAGGAATGAACTCCAGCTCTGCAAGTTAACTGCCTAATTGTTACCAGAAAAAGGAAAAAAAAAATCAACTAAATAACACAAACAATAACAACAAATAAAAAAAGGAAGTAAGTCTGTGGTTTCCTAACATGCTGAATTAAGCTCATGAAAGAAATCACCTCCCTCTCCAAACCTCACTTCACTTATAACCTAGTCATCACAACAGCAATTACATATTGCAGTAATTGTGTAAAGACAGACTAGACCTACAGCACACCCTGAGTCAAGTACAACTAGTGGTCAGCTAATCCACTCTTTTATAGTACCCATCCTCATTGGGGAAGGTACAGATGTTCCCACTCCTCAGTAATCAGTACAGCTGTAATTCATTGGGAATTATTGCCTTCTGTACTGTCCTTCCAACCTATCTTCCCATAATTACATGGCTCCTACTAAAAAAAAAAATATAAGGACAGTACTACCCATAGGCTTTTGAACAGAACTGAAAACGGATCTATTGATTACATGGACATATGCAAAGACAGGATGTAACTTCCAGGCACATCCCTGTGCCTACATTTTCCTCTAGACCAGCTCTGAGTGTTTTGAATGGTTCTGTCTTCTTGCAAGGGCTCTATGTGCAGCCCAGGGATTTTGTTCAGGGAGGCTGGACGCCTTCTGCTGGAATCTACTTTTAGCTCTTGCAAGATGTCTACATTTAGCTGCACAGGCCAAGAGCCAGTTTTCAGGAATGCTGCAGGCACTTGGGCATATTAGGAATGCAGGTGCATGCCCGGTGCAGTGCCTTGCTGCTGTCCGCTTCTTCCCACCTCCAGCCAGTGGAGAGCACTAGAAACCCCTGGGATTCAGGCTGATGTCTGCATTTCACATGATGTGTATTCAGATTTGTCTTGAATAATGTGCTTGGCCTCTTTTTCTCCAGGCTAAACACCCCCAGCCACTCCTCACAGGACTCACTCTTTCTCAGTATCTACATACGCTGAATTTTAATACAATAATCTCAACATATTGACAATAAATGGGCCAAAAAGTCCATGCCTAGCACATATGTATTGCTCTCATTAATTAAATGGTAGATTTCAAGTATCTATTTTGTCTCACTTCCTCTTTGGGGAGGGGGAATTTGTCAGAAATCATCCCCCAGTGGCATTCGAGAAAAATATCTATCTATAAAAAAGAGGTTTCCTATTACTTGTAGAAAATATTTTAATAGTACTCTGCTAATGTTCATTATAAATTCTCAGAATATTAGGGAGATTTCAAAGGAGAACTGTTTCATACACATTACTGTACAAATAATAACTAGAATTAAAGTAGAGGATCTCAAGGAGTGGCTTCAAATCTAAACAATTCTGTGACAGTGATATTGCAGTGTCACCACACTCTCACCACACCAGCCCTGTGTTTTCAGCTGTGGTACCACAGCCTTGTCTCACTCTTTGCACAACAATACTCACTTTACATCCTGTGTAAGACCTCCCTGCATGTTCAGCTACAGAGTACAAACTAATGTCATCATCAGGACAGTAATAAATCAGATCACATGTTAACAAACGCAGAATTTGCTCATAAATCCATTTTTTCCTTTGCACAGAAGAAATGAACAGTGTACAGAGGAGCTACTGCAATATGTGCTGGGTAACGTCTCAGGAATGATATGGATGAAAATTTGGGAGGTAGGCAGTGTTCCCATTTAGGAACAGGCTGTGATGTGTGGAGAACAGAATGCTTCCCCATCAACTTCAATAACACACTTCCCCACTCTTTTGGGAGCAGCTGGAAAAATCTGCCTCCAAATTTCTTTGGCAAGATGAATCAAAGCAAATGAGGAAAGGGGAAGGAGGAGCTGATCTCAGACAAGCTCCAAAGCGGACACAGCTCAGCAGGGAATGTGTTCTCCATCATCACTTATTATTGCAACCTCACTGGGGCTAATGAAGGTACAGGGCACAAAGGTGATGGATGAGGAGAATGAGACTTTATTCCATACACAACCCCCTACCCAAATCAGATGTGGAAAACACATCTCCTACTAGCCATGATTCTTCTTAAAATGATCACTTCCAAACTATCCAGTGCTACATTTCTCTCTTGCTGGTTTGAATGTTCCAAGGATCTTTGGCAGCTCTCCACATTTGCAGTTCCTCTGCAGGTAGCCTAACTGCAGCCAACTCTGGGTAAATATATCTCATCTGCCTTTGATTTATGGGCAAGATTCAACCTTCCTAGAACAGGCTTTGTGCAGGTGGAAGTGCAGGTGGAATGGGTGGGAGCACCAGAACCCATCCACGTGGCAGGAAAATGAGCTTAAAAGAGTTTCACTTAATGATCTTTCTCTCAAGCAAAACAGCTGGCCTGCCTTCCCAAAACCTGGCAGTAGTTTCATGGTTACATCTCCACAGCCAATGTGAACACAGCCAAAGGAATTAAGAGTTGGGAATTCAGTTCTACCTAAAATCAATGCAGGAATTTTAGATGTTATCAGAGATTATTTACAAGGGCATGGAGTGACAGGACAAGGGGGAAAAGCTTAAAATTGAAAGAGAGTAGGTTTAGATTGCATAATATGAAGAAATTCTTTCCTGTGAGGATGGTGATGTGTACCAAAACTCCGTATCTGTGTGTGTGAGGACAGAGCAGGTTCATCATAATACTCAAAGAATCATAGAATCATGGAATGGTTTGGGTTGGAAGTGTCCTTAAAGCCCATCCAGTTCCACTCCCCTCCCATGGGCAGGGACACCTTCCACTATCCTAGGTTGCTCCAAGCCTTGGCTTTGGACACTTCCAGGGATAGGGCAGCCACAGCTTCTCTGGGCAACCTGTGCCAGGGCCTCACCACCCTCACAGGGACAGTGATTGAACCACCTTCCTCTGTAGCCCCTTCCAATGTCTAATCATCCTTCTTGTGAAGAAATTCTTCCTCAATACTGGCCAACTGCTGCCTATTTTCAACACAGGGAAGCACCATAGCATTCCAAGTTCCTGGGGCATTCCGTTTATGCCTCCATATTCTTGGGTCTATGCAGTTCTCCTAACTTTGTTGTCCTGAATGCATCCCTTCTCCTGTCTTAGATATGTTGGGGAAGATCATGGAATCCCAGGAAAAAAGGTTAGGCTGGAAGGGACTGCAGAGGGTCATCTTGCTCTAGCAGGGCCATTCTAGAGCACAGGGCACAGGATTGTGTCCAGATGGCTCTAGAATTTCCCCAGTGAGGAGACTCCACATGCTCTTTGGACAATCTGTTCAGTCCTTGATCACTGCACAGGACAGAAGTTCTGCCTCCTGTCAGTGGAACCCCCTGGGCTCAGTCCCTGCCCGTGGCTCTGGTGCCATTGCTGGGGCCCCCGGAGCAGAGCCTGGGCCCTGCTCGGAGCCCTCCCTGCACACAGGGACACCCAGGGCTGAGGGCCCCTCTCAGCTGGGGCTCCTCTCCAGCCTGGACAGCCCCAGCTCCCTCAGCCTTTCCCTGCCAGAGATGCTCCAGGCCCTAAATCATCTCTGCAGCCTCTGCTGGCCCCGCTCCAGGAGCTCCCTGTCCCTCCTGTCCTGTGGAGCCCAGGACTAGACTCAGCTCTTCAGATGTGCCACACAGGGCTGAATAAGATTTGCCCATTCTTACATTTTTGACTTACAGGCAACTCTGTTCCTATGAAATCCTGACAGAGACTCTGAAGCAGATAAACCCCACTCACAAATTGCATCAACATGACTTTTACCCGGGGGGGGTAATTTATATTCAAGAAAAATTATAGCAAACATCTGGAAAAGAACTGTATGTTAAAGCTTATAACTGAATTAGATAATGCAAGAAATACCTACTAACATTATAAGTCACTGATCTGTGAAAATGTATTAGAGTGAGGCTGTGTTGTTGATAATACTTGAAAAAAGTTAAGATGGTTAAGGCTTTTTAAATTCCATTTTGTTTTCCTGTTCTTGATATTTTACTGACACTCGTCATCTGACCCTTTGATATGCAAACACTTGGCAAATACAAGTGATAGCCACATAGCTCTACTGCACTGGAATGATAACTTGATGTTATTATGCCCTCTAATGTTGACTTCCTACACAGTTACAGGCTTTTAACATTCTAAAAAATATGCACCTATCTACTAACCTTTATGCGGGGATGGGTTCACAAAGTATTTCTGAAAGAACTGCCTGATTATAACTCTTCAGAATCTTCAGGTTAATGAATCCTGCAAAGATAATGAAATGAAAGCAAGATTCACACAGATGTACTGGAAGTAAAAAAAAAATGTGTAACACTGAAGTAAATTTCTCATCTGTTCAAGGAGGCAAACAGAAAGAGAATCTGTCATCTTTGGCTCTACAAGACAGTCTATCACCAAGCAGATAAATATCATCTGGGTTTCAATCAGTTCTATTTCTCATGATTTCTTTGTACATTGGAGTATTTTAAGTGTCCTCAAGGGCTGTCAGTATGAAAAAGAATTTGGTGAAGGAATTGAGATGCCTGAGAATTAAACAGAGATTTAATGCACAAGGACCACATAGATTATTTTGCACTCAAGGCCAGTGAAGTCCTTCCATGCTCTTATTCAGTTGAGGCTAGAAAAAACTAATCTTTAACTTTTGAGTTACATTCAAGAACAGTTTTAAAAAAAAACCAAACAGTGGGGAAAAATACAAAATACAAGAAAAAGAAATTTCAGTTTTTTAATATCCAAAATGTACAGGAACAACTCATGCTCTAAGTGTTCATTTAAATGTACACAAGTGTTATAAATATCGGGGGGGTGAGGAAGATTCAGCAGAGCAGAAACAGCTTTGACCCAAAAAAGTTCTTTTTTTTCATCACAGTTTTTTGACTTCCTCTCAAGAAACCAGTGTCACACCTGAGTGGAAACAGACCAGAAATTCTTTGTAAGCAGCAGGACAAAGTGTTTTAAATGCAAAGAGCAGGGTTTTTGCACAGACGGTCACCAGAAATGGTAACATCCTGTTTTCATCTTTGTGGTTTGCACTGATACGCTTTGAGTCTGTCGGGTTAACGAAAGCTGGGACAACAAAAATGATCTGACGTGAAAGGCAGAATAAATTTACCTGCTTAGAGCAAATTACACCAAACCCCTCTGTTGAAAATTAAAGACCAATTTATGGAATTCCTGATGCAACTGATCTCAGGAAATGGTATTTGGGTATTTTTGTTTCTAGTAGAAATATAATGGGAAAAGATTTGTTCCCCTTATTAAATCCCATGTCTCTGAATAAGCCTTAAGATACATTTTTATTATTTAGTCACTTTAAAGATACAGATTTTAATATTAACAGAATATCTGAGAATAACCAATATAGACCTGGGAAATTAAGGTTTTGGACTTTTTGAATTACAGAAGGAAATAATCACACACTTAAGAATTTCTGAATCAAAACTAAATTCTGTTTTCTTCAAAAATAATGAACAGTGATCTTTGCCTTATGATAACCTGATTGATAATGCATCAAGACCAAACAGACAACCAATCTGCAAGGAATCAGTGAAACCATTAACAGAAGGCTTTGCAAAGGCATAGATTACACCTGAAGGACGAGACGTCATCCAGAGGGACCCAGACAGGCTCCAGAAGTGGCCCTTGGGAATCTCATGGGGTTTAACAAGACCAGGTGCTGGTGCTGCACCTGGCTCAGGACATGCCCTGGAATCAATCCAGGCTGGGGATAAACAGATCCAGAGCAGCCCTGGCAGAAGGACTGGGGGATGCTGTGGATGAGAGCTGGCCCTGCCCCAACCCAGAACCCCCCTGTGCTGGGCTGCACCCAGAGCCCCAGGGCAGCAGGGGAGGGGGGATTCTGCCCCTCTGCCCCGCTCTGCTGAGACCCCCCTGCAGGGCTGCATCCAGCCCTGGGCCAGCACAGGAAGGACAGGGAGCTGCTGGAGCCAGGACACAGCAGGGACACCAAGGGATCAGAGGGATGGAGCAGCTCTGCTGGGAGGAAAGGCTCAGGGAATTGGGATTGTTCAGCCTGGAGAGGAGAAGGCTTTGGGGTGACCTCATTGTGGCCTTCCAGTGCCTGAAGGGAACCCACAGGAAAGATGGAGAGAGACTCTTGACAAGGGCCTGGAGTGACAGGACAAGGGGGAATGGCTTCACACTGACAGAGAGCAGGGTTAGATGGGATATGAGGAAGAAATTGTTCCCTGTGAGGGTGGTGAAGCCCTGGCACAGGTTTCCCAGAGAAGCTGTGGCTGCCTCATCCCTAGAAATGTCCAAGGTCAGGCTGGATGAAGCGCTGAGGAACCTGGGATAGTGGAAGATGTTCCTGCCCATGGTGGGAGGGGTGGAACTGGATGATCTTTAAAATCCCTTCCAACTCCAGCCATTCCATGGTTCTATGATATTCCTTCGTTAATGCAATTCCGAGTCACAAGTAACACAGGGAGAAACGGATCTGCTGCCATCCACTGTAATGAATAGGCTTAGATAGGAAATTACTGACAATGTGGATTAGTAAAAGTTCAGTTTCATTTATCAGTAACAATCACTTCACTGCTTTACAAAACTCCCTACCTTAGCATGGTATCATAATCCTCAATGAAGCCCAAGGAGCTCCAAGGAAATTCCTCATTGTTCAAGTCTGACTAATGCTGCTGACTTCCAGTAAGAGCATACAAAGGCAAAAATATCTGCCAGACTGCAATCAACATTTAAAGTGACCTTCAAAATTAATAAATTCAAGGAATACAGTTAGATAATATAAAGTATTTTATTTTAGGTTTTTTTTTTAAAAATACAACATTCTAAAAAACATTTCCCTATTGTCCTTACTGCCATAGTGCTGTCTAAACTACGTTAATGCCAAGGGTTTAGGTATTAAAGAATTAAAATTATCACGAACCAACATCTCTGAATATAATACATCAAAAAGCTGGTGGCCCAGATGTCAGTTTGATTAAATCATGTTATTATTCAGTAGCATTTAAAGATGCCTAGCAATTTGCAGAATCAAAACTCATCATAACATCAGACACATCCACAACAAGAGACCTCCGAAATGGGAGATTCCAGGATGCTGCCCACCTTCTGTTTATCAGCAAAACCCTTTCCACAGTCTTTTCCTGTGTGGCATTTTGTCACTGACCACTTAACTGCTGGTAGCACTGGGATGGAGAGGTTTGACTCTTGCCAGTCTGGAGAGGCCAAGTCTAAGGCAGTGAGTAGGTGACTTAACAGGAACACATTTCACAGACGCATTACTGCTTCCTGATGGAGCTGGAGATTATTTTAAAACAAAAAGAAGGTATTAGAATTTTAAAGGGGAAAAAATATCATATGACTGTTGCCTTCTAATATTTTCCTAGCAGGACAAAAGAAGCATTCTGAAGAAAGTGCAAAAAGGTCTGAACCACAGAGGCACATGAAAATCACTCACCAGGGATTCCTCCCTCCGGGAGCCAGTGCAGCAGGAATGGTGCACAGGTTAATTACCCAGCCACACACAGCAGCAACACTGGGCAACTGTTCCCAGTATCCTGGGCATTTTCAGGCACTCCACAGAGAAACACTGAACACAACTCCAACGGAGAAACGAGGACTTTAGAGAAAGGAGCCAAAGAGAAAGAACCATGTACAGAAAAGAAGAGTAAATATGAAGAAAAATCAAAGAATCGAGAGTCAGCAGCAGCATGCTCAAACACCTTGAGAAAATAAAGCTTTTAAGCATTTGCTTTATTAGAGCAGCTAAAATATTCCAGCATTATGTTAATACTCTTTGTTTAGAACAGATAATGATTTAGTACATACCAGAAATAAAGAAAGCTCTAACTAAGAAAGAAATGGACATGAAAGGATCTTTTGATTAAGGTGTGATCCACAGTTTGGAAAACATTTTATAATTACCATGCAGATAAAGGAGTTATGGATAATGTAAAAGAAGCATAGATACAGCTTTTCTTCTCTCTTTTTTGTTTTAAATCTGTCCAAAGAAAATCTTTACAAAATGTATATAAAGGGCAGGCATTTTCTTGGAATACTTTATTTTTTTGTTTGCTTTTAGGAGAGATTGCTAAAAGCTTAAGTCAACTCATGTATGTTTCTGCAGCCTCACCCATACCTGGTGGTGTCCATTTAGGCTTCCTGTCTGTGACAGGACTTGATGCATGCAGAGGCCTCCCAGCTGCTTCTGAGGGACTGGACATCACCTTCTGCCTTGGCTCAGAGTTGTGTTCTGTTATCCAGGAAAGAGAAACTATAGGTGATGCTAGGATGGAAAAAGAAATTACTTTAGAAAGATGCTCTGTAGCAGAGAAATCATCACTTAAGATGACAGATCACTGCACAGCAGAAATAAAGAGGATGGTACTAGACTGTCCCATCTTGAAGCAGTAAATGTTTGCACAGACACATTGCCTGCTAGGGAATGACAGAGACGTGAATGCAGCTTGTTCTTCCAAAAGACAACAGTCACAGGAAGGAAAGAAGGGAGGCTAGTTGCTTTTTAAAATAAGCTTAAACAAAGCAAACAATGAAAACTCCAACACCTGATACTATTCCAGAGTCACTGTTTTGACACAAACCCCAGAAAACAACTGGAAAAATGAACAGAGGATCTTTAAAGAGATGAAACTTTCCTGAACAAGGAGGGCAGAAGGAATTTCTCCTGACATACAAATGCAGAGAAGCAGTGACATTTTGCTGGTTTGGGAGTGAATAAGCTCCAGTGTGTAAATTTAGTGTGAAAGTGCAAATGAGATGTCACAAGTATGAGGGGATAATGCTTCAGTAAGGGGGGAGTACGGGAGAATACAGTCAAAGCAGCATGGATTTCACTAAAAATCCAAACTAAATATACGGCATCACATCCAAAGCACATCTAAGGAGAGGATTTTGGTGAAGAAGAACTTACTGGGTACAGACTCCAGCTCAGAGTCAGTATCATGGGCTCTGTCATCACTGTCAACCACCTCTGACTTGTGATGTGCTGGAACTTTGGTTGCTGCTGTCCTTTGCCTCTCGTCACCCTCAGCTGTGTCATCATTCATAACCTGATTGAGACCTACAGAACAGAAAGTGCTTCAATCAGCTCAAATTCACAGTAAACCTGTTCTCTTCCCCTAAAATAATTTGGTATTTGAGTTCCCAGAATTCATTTCAGAGATATGAAGTCATACTATTCAGACACATATCACCGACACTTGTTTTCATGTGCTTCTCATTTTATTTTCTCATTGTCAAATTTATCAACATTTATATGTAATCAGGCAAACAAAAAGAAGATCAAAAATTCATCAATCGACAGGTTTGCTCATTTTAAGACTGGGACCAAATTTTTAATGAAAGAATAAATACATCCTTCAACCTTTATTTAAGATAAAGACTCTTTTCCACATCAATAACAACAACAAAAAAGAAACCAATGGAAACAAAGAAGAGAAAACCTACTTAAATGCTTTTTGTGAAAAGACTACGAGAACAACTTACCTAAAAGTTCACTGTCCACACTGCAGTTGGAAAAAGGGGGTCTCCTCTGTGTATTTTCTGATTCAATATTCTTAGCTGTTTTGAGATCCAGGGAAAAAAATTAAAAATATGAAATACTACTATACAAAAACACATTATAAAAATATTAATAAATTAAAATAGCTCAAGTTTTTATCTGTCTCTAATCCAAGCATATATTTGGAAGATCTTATAGAAGAGTTACTTCTTCCACAGAAAAAAACTGCAAGAACATAAGAAAACAAGCAATATCTAGAAACTCTCTCTTGTCATGACATCTTGAAATAAAATATGATTTTCAATCTATTTCTGTGTAAAATAAATTGCCCTGTTCAAATTCACAGCATATAAATAAAAAGTGTTGCATGGAACTGTAAAGTAACCTTGCTCTTCTGAATTTTGCACCTCTTGGGAATCTGCAGATTTTTCTTTGACAGATAAGGCTAAGGCAACTTCCAAATCTCTTTTATAAAGTTTGTCATCCAAGGATAACCTGGGGAAAAATGCCAACATGTTAAATAATAAAACAATTACATGAGTGTTATAGAAATATTTCTGGCTCAGTGGACTCTAAAATTGAGATACTTGTGAAGAGATTAATATTTCAATACATATTTATAACATATTGTGTTAAACATATTAAATTTTGAAATTACTTAGACAAAACACATGCTAATTTTTAAAGCACACTATACTTTAAAGCATTATGGTTGCAAAACAGTGTTTGTGTGCATATATGTACATATATACATATATATATACACATATATGAACTGGCATTACTACAGGAAAAAAATGTGATTTCCTTTGCTTGAAATGCCACGCCAAAATGTAGTATTTAAACACAACTCCACTAATAAAATTTAGATCTCTCTTTTTCATTGACATTGACTTTGTGTCTTCCTTTAAATATGTTCTTTTGAAAGGTATCAAACTCGTCTTTATATTTCTCTGGTTTACGAGTCCCTAAGAAACTCAGAATTTTTAGAGTTATTTGAAGGTGCATCAATAAGGCTCAAAATCTTCATTACAGTCATGCATTAGTTGTTTGTTCTCAGCTGCTTAAAACTCTACGGGAAAAGAAACCAAACACAAACATTCTTATTGAAATCCAGTTTTACACAGAGTTGACCACATTTCTTACCTCTTACTTAGTGTCTGTGATGGAGTCACTTCTTTGGGCTTTTTTGGCTTCTCTTTTTTCTCTTTCTTCAATTCCTTGAGCTGTGTTCTGGATTTTTTGCTTGAAGGTGCAAAGTCTTCATCTGTTGGAAAACAGCAACAAGTTCTCATGAGTTTTCCTATATTCTTAAATTTCACAGTTTTCATTGCACACTGAAAATCTATCAAGATAACCTTTTCTGGAAATTAAGCCTATTTTAAAAGAACACAACAACTATAACTGCACTATCCTCAAATGTATTTAAAATGAAAATTCAATAGACCCCCTTTTACATGTGCTTTTATGAAAGAGGGAAGGATTTCAAATTCTTGATGTACAAGAACATCCCACTTACCATCATCTTCCAAATCCCCAAACTGAGAATAATCAACAACTTTCTTGTTCCTGTGGAAAAAAAAAATATAAAGTATACACTATTAATTCTTTCTGACTGAGCATCTTGATTTGGTAACACTTTGGGGTAAATCATGTTTTTCAAGGAAAAAAAGCAGTAACTGTTCAGGTTGACAGAATCATGGATTATCCATGAATTGGAAGGAACCCACAAGATCATCCAGTCCAGCTCCTGGCCCTGCACAGTCCTACCCTGTGCATCCCTAAGTGCCAAGTACCAACAGGAGCTCTGGCAGCCTTGGGACCATGACCACCCCCTGTTCCAGTGCTCCACCAACCTCTGGGGGAAGAACCTTTTTGTGGGAAGATAGGTTCTAAGGAACTATCTAAGGGCCCCTTTCAGCTGGGGCTCCTCTCCAGCCTGGACAGCCCCAGCTCCCTCAGCCTTTCCCTGCCAGAGATGCTCCAGGCCCTAAATCATCTCTGCAGCCTCTGCTGGCCCCACTCCAGGAGCTCCCTGTCCCTCCTGTCCCAAGGAGCCCAGGACTGGACACAGCTCTCCAGATTTGCCTCCCAAGGCTGGGCAGAGGGGCAGGATCATTCCCTGACCTGCTGGCACTGCTTTTCCCAATGCACTCCAGGCCATCATTGGCTTTCTTGTCCCTCAGGGCACTGCTGGCTCATGGAGAGCCTGTTGTCCACCAGGACCCTCAGGTCCTTCTCAGCAGAGCTGCTGGCCAGCAGGTCACCCCCAGTCTGTGCTGGTGCATGGGGCTATTCCTCCTCAGGTGCAGAATCCTGCACTTGCCTCTGTTGAATTTTAGATGCTTCTCCTCTGCCCATCTCTGCAACATGTCCAGGTCCCTCGGAACAGCTGCACAGCCCTCTTGGGTATCGGCCACTCCTCCCAGCTTTGTCATCTGCGAACTGCTGAGGAGACATCGACTCCTTCATCCAAATCATGGATGAGCAATTTAAACAACACTGGGCCCAGTATTACCCTCCTGCAGGGCTGCATCCAGCCCTGGGCCAGCACAGGAAGGACAGGGAGCTGCTGGAGCNGAGAGCCCCGGGGGACACCACTAATGCCAGGCCTCCAACACGGCCCTGTGCCACTGATCACGACTGCGCCGCTGGAAGGGAAAGGGGCCACCCTGGAATCCCCGGAGGCCCCGAGAGGATCGGAGGATGCCCTCGTCCCCCAGCCCCGGCACACGCACCTCCTGGCCGGCCGCGCCATCCCAGCCGGTGGCCCTCAGCGCGCCCGCCGCAGCAGCAGCGCCGAATGTGCCGCTGCGGACGCGCAGCTGCGATGACGGGACAGGGTAGGCGGAACATGCCGGCTCCTCCTTCTCCGCGGCCCGCTTAACCCGCGGCTGCCCGCCCGGAGCCAGGTGAGCCGAGCCGGGACGGGCACAGCCGGGAGGTTCCCGGTGCCCGCGGGCGCTGCCGCTTCCAGCGGAGGGAATGCGGACACGGGGAGCTCCCCGCGGCGGGGAGGGGGCGGATGGGGTCCCGCAGGCCGTGTCCTGTTCGCTTTGAGCCTGCGATTGCAGAAGCAAGATGTCCTCTTTGGAACAGAGGTTTGTCCCCCGCTCCCTCTCCATCAGCTTCCTGCCCACCTCCTCGCTGTATCGGAGAGCACAAAGAGCGTGGTCGGGTTTGTGTTTCCCAGGATTTCCCTTTGAATCCTACTCCCGGAGAGGCCGGGACACTGCCTCCCATCTATACTGGTTGTTCTGAGATGTTTGTTTTTGAAACTGACTAGTTTCGTCTATGTCTGACACGTATGTTTTTTCACAGACCGACCCACCCCCCCAAAAAACCCCTAAACCCGTGAATTCTGCTGGAGAATTTGTTATTCTCTTTTTTCTTCTCCTCGGGGTGTGGTTTTTAGCATTGGGGAGGGTTCGGTTGAAGCAATGTGTCCAGCTTTGCAGATGGTGTTCAAAACAGAGGGATGTGAATGAGCAGAGGAGCCCTGTGGAGGGTAAAACTACCAGCACAGCTCTCCCAGCCTGTTTTCACTCTGTACACAGCTCCCTTGCATCTCTTTCGGCTTATTTTTAATACGGGTTACAGAAAGACAAAATCAGCTCTTTCTAAAAATCGTTGTAAACATCTGCTCCCCCACTCCCCAGGGCTTGCACCTGCAGAAAGGAGGAAATAAAATCTCTATGCACTCTGCAGGATTTCAGCTTTTGAGGCATCTGTGACAGAAGTCAGGGTGTTTCAGTTAATTTTCTATTTATCAGGATTCCTATCTGCCCTGGATCTGCTTTTAAGTCAGGAGATTTAGGCTGTAAGTTTTAAGAGCGATTATCCAAATTTTTATACTGACACACTCAAATACATTTTTAGAAGCATTTGATATTTTGGAAACTCGTATTTATGCTTCAGTTGCAGATGCACGTATTTGGAAGCCAAAACTGACTATCTATGAAAATTTGGAGGGTTAAGTATTTTTGGCTGTTAATTATTGGCAGAACCATGGCTTTTCATTACCATTTCTGACTTCCGACTTTACAAAAATGTAATTCTTGTTACTTTCATTTCTATTGCAGGAAACTCGAGAGGATGAAGCCTAATAAAGGAAAGACTTTTACTAGAGAGAGAGACTATGTGTACAAATTCAGTGCTGGAAATGAAGATTCGGTGCTTACTGTGCCTCTCAAATTCCCTGTGCAAGAGAATATCAGTCATTTGCACGGACGTCTGATGGTTCTGCACAACCTGCCATGCTTTATAGAAAATGGTATGAGTTGATTTCTTCAATTAATCTCATGTATCCTTGTCCACAAGTGTCTTACAGCTTGTTCTAACAAACCAAAAGAAGGGTGTTTTACTGGAACAGTGTTTACAAAATTGGTTTTTGAACAGCAAAACATCAGAGAAAATTGCCGTCAGTGCTAGCAAGGAAAAGGTTCTCAGGTGACAAACTTCACTTACAGGTTTCCTGGGTGATTACTGATGTGTTCTGTTGATGGACTGTTCTCTTCTTGTTATAATAGACCTGAAGCAATCTCTTAGTAAATTTGTAGAAGAGGAAACTATAAAAGACTATGACAGAGAAGCTGAAGTGGCTCTGGAAGCAGTGAAATCAGGAAAAGTAGACATCAACCAGCTGGCAGATACTTGGGCTAAAGCTTATAAAGAGGTAAGATGAAGGCTGGAAAGTTAATATTCAAGGCTTGCTTTGTGAGAGTATGTGTGTGTGTGTGTGCAATCACAGTTGTGAGGATGAAATACTACACTAAAATTTACTGCAATTCTTGCAGTTTTTTCTTTTTATCTGAAAGTGAGCATCAAGTCTTCATCCTACAAGTTCTTAGTCAGGTTTTTCTTGAATTTAATAGAGTAAAAAGGTAGAAAATGGAGAGGCAAACAGTTTGTTCATTTAACAGTTGATACTCAAACAAAAAATAGGCATAAGGCTTATAGTGGCTTAGAATTAAAGCAAGAGGTAATGACACTCCTATCCTAAATCTCAGTAACAGCAATTAAGGCTAGAAGGAGAAAGTGTACAGTTCATTTTTTGAGTTCATATGACTATTTCACATTATTTAGAAAGGATGAGGCTTTAGTTGGAATAATTTCTCCAGTTTCAAATGGAGTCTTAAAAGTAGTGGAGTCCAAAAGAACTGGAGGAGTCCTAGTGAAGAGAAAAAGTGACAAACCTGCAGTATTTGAGGGAAAGTTTATAGGAATTGAATTTGCTTCTCATTAAATAAAGAAAAATGTGAAAAATTCCATATAAAGCTTGCAAAACCAGCTTTCTTGGACCATTCTTTGTTCAATAAAAATAGCTTTTCTTAAATCAGTGTTGCTGTTCAAATTCTTAGTGACATCAGAGGTGAGTCATCCTTACTAGCAGAGCGTTTTTGTTTGCACAGTTGTTGTTTTGGGCCTTATCTAAAATTCATCAGGTGCAATTATTATTGTGAATAATGTTCTTTCCAAGCTGGTGTTGTGTGAAAATTCTACTCACTCTAATCCAAGCCTTAATGATTCTGACTTTAGTTGCTTTGAAAGAGAAAGAATTGGAGAGGAGAAAATTGAAAGCTAAAGTAGAATGCAGAAAGCTTAAATTAGGGAAGATAATTTATGTATGGTAAAGGCTGTTCGTGGGCCCTCATGGTTTTACCCCACCATTATGAGGGATCATTATATGTCCTGAGAGGTATCTTATCCTTTAAAATCTTACATTTTCTTTAGACAACATTAGAACATGCCAAACCTGAAGAAACCAGCTGGGATGAAGATTTTGCAGATGTTTATCATGATCTGATCCATTCTCCAGCTTCTGAAATGCTATTAAACCTGGAACACAATTATTTTGTTAGCATCTCAGAATTAATAAGTGAAAGGGATGTGGAACTGAAAAAACTACGTGAAAGGTATTACTTTTTTTTATTATTTAGGTTTTCCTCTCCCTTATTAATTAGGAGTGCCTGCCACTGGGTTTGTAAACTCAGAGGACAACATGTATAGCTTGTATTTGTCTGTGTAAACCCAAAGTCATACAACACTTGGCTTGCACAAGTATGACTATGTAGCAAGGGGGAATGGCTCCAAACTGAAAGAGTGGAAATTTAGATTGGATATTAGAAAAAANTGCCTCATCCCTAGAAGTGTCCAAGGCCAGATTGGATGGGGCTCTGAGCAACCTGGGATAGTGGAAGGTGTCCTTGCCCATTGCAGGGGTTGGAATGAAATGAACATCTATGTCCTTTCCAGCCCAAACCATTCCATGATTCTGTGATGTCATTAGGATCAGCTACCTTATATTACTTTGATGGCCTTCTATTATTTTCAGAGACTGAGGAGAATATAAGTTTTGATTTCCAGAAAGTGTTGAGTTTGAGTCCCAAGTTCTGGAATAAGTTTGCATAGCTGCAGGTGACTGCTTTATCCACAAGAGGGAACATGTTGAATGTGGATTTTTCTTTTTGTGCCAGAGTAATTTCAGTAGGCCTGGTTTAGCATTCTGAGTGGCAATATTCCTCTTGAGCTGTGTGTATTTAAGCTCACATTAGACTGCATAATCAGTTTTTGTTCTGGACTGAATTGTACATATTTCTAGTTTGGGGGTCAATGTTGCCAGTAAGGTGTTAGCAAATCTTTTTGCTGCTCATTGCCTCTTCTCAAGCCTGCATACAGAATAAAGAGCAGTATTGTTGTAGAGTTCAGGTATGACATAGCTGTGTATGGACTCTGTTGGATTTTATCACATCCCTGTGTTGGTGGCAGCTGAGATTGTCCCAAATGAGGGTAAGTGGTATTCTGCTTACAGAGAAGCTGACTTGAATCCCTGACCCTTAACTCCAGTATGTTTTGTGGATTTTCATTGCTACGTTTGTGACTATTCATTCTGTCAGTAACAATCAAGTTTATTGTTGTGTCGTAGCAAAGGGTGTTCTGCTGCCAGTCTTCTGAAATCTATTTGTTTCTCTTTCAGGCAAGGAGCTGAAATGGATAAGGTGATGCAGGAGCTTGGGAAGTCACTGACTGACCAGGATGTGAATTCCTTAGCAGCTCAGCATTTTGAGTCTCAGCAGGTAACTAGAATATGTCATGCACATGATCACCTTAAAAAGAGCACCCACATCACTCAAATTATCACTGCTCTCCTGTCAGGATTTGGAGAACAAATGGACCAATGAATTAAAACAGACTACTGCTATCCAGAAGCAGGAATATCAGGAGTGGGTGATAAAGCTTCATCAGGACCTAAAGAATCCCAACAACAGCTCAGTCAGGTATTTAATTCCTCTCTGATGCTGAAATAGTTCAAAGGATTTGCATTTATGTAATCTTTTAAATAGGGTACTGTAGTCTTATTTATTATGATATGATAATATCTAAATAATTTACATAGGATAATCAAATCATATCAAATAGACCATCATAAATAAATATGTATAATTTTAGGAATTTCTTCATTGTGTGATACTACAACTTCTCTGTACCAGAAAGTGTTGTAAAGCACTAAAGTACAGCTTGACATGAGTCAAGTTTACTCCTATTTTCCCTTTCTTTCCTATGTCTGTCTTTAACACTGTTTCATAAGGCTTTCTGTTATCACCTAAGCATGTTCTGGAGAATATGGTACTTTAAAAAATGGTAACAATGGTTTCAATTAACGAGCCTCTCCTTTTTCTATATGTATATCATTGGACAGCTTAAAAATGGATTTTTTTAGCATGAACACTTGTGGAGAAAGTTGAATGAGAAGCTTTCCTCTGTTTGAGGAAATGGCAGGGAAATTAGAATTTGTAAATTGGGTGGGATCCTTATTCTTTATCACTAGGGCATTGCTACTTGGCAGTTGAAATCAGTAGAATTGCTTGCAAGTTTATAAAAGATTTTTGGAGGTGAGGCACTTTGAAAACAGAGAAACTTCTCATTAATGCAGAAACGAATTGGAGAGATGCTGATGTTCTTTCATGTATTAGGAACAGTATTTGTTGTATCATTACCAGACAGTTGAATTTAGGGAAAAAATTAAAACTGATGTCTGAAATGTTTCCTGGTAGTTTGAACACTGTGGAACATTTGATAAGGTGTTTTTTAATCTCCCATTTTGTGTGGGAAGAAGAAAAGAAATGCTTTATCTAATAACTTCATAAATAAGGTTTTGGCTGCTGTAGATAGGCTGAGGAGAATTGGTTTTGTTTTCCTTTTAGTCCTACATTCTTACTGTGTTATAACTAGGTACTGTGACTTATTTTTATTTCTCAGTCTTGGAATGCTTTACAAATGGGCCAAGTAATGTAAATGTAACAGTAGAGTCTCCTCTTCCTGCTGCCAGAAGGGTAAAGATGAAACCTCACAAGTGGAGCTCATGCTTATAGGTTTGGTCTCCTGGTTTCCACAGACTAGCTGAGAAAACTTGGGATCACTTTCCCAAAGTTGTTGGTCTTGAATAAAAATTAGGATTAACTTTTTGGTATGTTTCTCATTATTTTAGTGATGAAATTAAGGTTCAGCCCAGCCAGCTGAGGGAATCTGTGGAAGGAAATGGGAGAATCTATGAAGAGCAAAGGCTGTTAGAAGAAAGCTTTACTATTCACTTAGGTAAGTGGAGTAAACCAAATAACAGCTGGTAATAAATAATGTATCCAAGGCATGTATTATTTACAGTATTTAACTCTCAAGGTGTATAATCCATAGTTTGGAATTCTTTTGTTTGTTCTTTACATGTGTAAGAGAACAGCTGTATCAAGCAATGTCTGAAATAGGTGGAAATCTTAGTGGAAAACATTCTAGAAGCAAATTTTCATTCATTTTGGTGAGTGACATGTAAAAAAGCACAGCAACAGCAAAACATAGTGCCTAAAAATGATGTTTCAACTTTTCTTGTATTTGGTAGAAAAATGTGTTTATGAAAGTCACTTTCCATGATCAGTTGACAGCAGAATAGATACTGTATTTTTGTTTTTGCAGTAGAGTCTTCTTATGCTGTTTTGACCATGTTACGTTGTGCAGGAGTAGTTTAGATCACTTTAAAAATCACCATTAAAGGCATCAGCCAAAGCAGGTTTGATACAAATTTGCAAAAGAGTGAAAAAGTTCAAAGGCAAGGTTGACTCTGTTACTATACAGATAAACACAGAGAGGAAAAATGGATTATAACCAAATCTAAAATGATTTAGGCAGAGGTGGGCAGCAACAATCCTCCCAGTATCACAAACCTGGGAGTTTGCAAGCTCTGAGAGGCAGCTCAGTCAGAGGGAGATGCTGATACAGCCTGCTGTGGTGCAGGAAAGCTCCAAGAACATCCCTCAGGACCACTGTCCATACGGTCATAAGATGATTGCCTTGAATCATTTGGAAAATGTTCATCCTCAGATTGAATTGCTGGAGTTTCCAAAACTCCAGCAATGATGATCCCTTCCCCTCCATGCAGCTCCCACTTTAGCCATGCAGCAGTTCCTGGGATGGCCAAGGGATGCCTCAGCACCCAGTTCATTGCACAAATGCTAAGGCCTAGCAGGAATTCCTGAGCTTGTTCCTGGTTTTGGGGAGGGTGGGAAGGATACACCACCACACATCAGTATTTCATCCCTAGCCCTGCAATATTCCTCAGGAAGAATTTCTTTACAGAAAGGGTTGGAAGGGGCTGCCCAAGGAAGTTTGGAGTCCCCATCCCTGGAGGTGTCCAAGGAATGCCTGGATGTAGCATTCAGTGCTCTGGACTGGGCACAGGTTGGACTTGATTTTGGAGGTCTTTTCCAGCCTTAATAATTTTTTGATTCTGCAATGGGAACATGGCTCATTTCAGATGTGGACAAGCCTCACTTTGTGAAAACACTGCATTTTTCATCAGCACTTTGCAAATTGCTGATGTGCCTGTAAAACTGAATGTGTGGCTAAGAACTTCCTCTGAGTGTTACTGGTTACAGCTCCCTTACAGGTCTTTAGGGAAGCACTCTGTGCCCTTGCATTTCAATCCCAGTCATCAGTTTAGTCTTCCTCTGGGATTAAGCCACATGTGCTCTGTGCAGGAGCTCAGCTGAAGACCATGCATAACCTGAGGCTGCTGAGAGCTGATATGTTGGATTTCTGCAAACACAAGCGCAATCACCGCAGTGGGGTGAAGCTGCACAGGCTTCAGACTGCAATGTCCCTCTACTCAACTTCCCTCTGTGGCCTGGTGTTACTGGTGGATAACAGGATCAGCTCATACAGTGGAATCAAAAGAGGTGAGCCTTCTAATGGGAGGTATCATATCAGGGAAAATGAATAAAATAATAAATTAGAATAAAAGCTTGCTGTCTTCTCTCATAGAAAAATATTCTTTGTAAAATGAAAATTCAGTGGAGGCACTCGTGTTTTGGATATGGTATTGTGAAAGGTAACAAATGCAAAAAGAGATATGGATAAGGATGGGGAATAGTGTTGTGCTGTTATCTCTCATCTCTTCCCTACATTTTGTGTCTGAGTAACAAGCAATCTTCAAGAGGACCTTTTAGGATTGATTTAGACAAATTTACTATAGGAGTTTCTAACTTTTTAATACCAGATTATCACACTGAAACCTATTTGCAAAAATGAAAAAGAAGTATGCCCAGATTTTCAAGTGATAGGTAAATATATAAAAATGCCATGTACTTTTGACACTGTGAATTCCATTAAAAATGAACAGTAGGAATATGACTTCCCTACTCCTGGAAAGTTTGATTAATAGCCATTTTAGGTGAATATCTTTTGAGTAAGTGGGCACTATGATGGTGCTTTCTATCAAGGCTAACCAATGAAACTTCTGTTTATTCCTGTTTGACTTTCCCACATCCATCTTGACGTTTAATTCCAAAATACTCACACTTGGAATGTCTTTTTTTGACTATTACTTGTCATTATTCTTGCATGCCATAAGAAAAAATGCACTGTGTTGGTTGATAGTTCCTGGAAAGAGTTGGAATCAGGCTTGTAGCAAGAAGGAGAGGGAAGTGTACCAGGAAAAGCTGCAGTTGTATTTGTGCTGTTGATGGTTTCCAAGTTGTTTAATTGTAACAGTATTATTTTGTACTTATTTTGCAGGTACTTTTTAGCTGTTTAAATATTTAAATTAATAACAAAAGAACATCTGGTTTTATGCTAAATTTTAGCTGATGAGAGAAAGCAGGCATTTAAATAATGCCATTAAACACAAAATTGCATCTTCTAGCCACCAACTAGATTCTGCAGCCACAGTAGAAGGGAAAGTATGGGACCATGTCAGAATCTGTCAAATATAATCTGCAATAAATTTTGGAAGAGGAGTCCAGTAGAGCTTTATCTGCTCATGGAGAGTGTGCCTTTATAGCTAGATTTACTTGATGAGTAGAGTAGAATTACATAATGTTACTGAGCACAACCTCAGGATGTGCATTTCAATCTTATTTTTTTCCTAGATTTCGCAACTGTTTGCCAAGAATGCACAGATTTCCATTTTCCTGGAATCCAAGAACAACTTGAAATTGTCCAGAAGGTTGTACTTAAGGCCAGAGCACAGCGTAGCAGCAAGACGAAAAGACACCACGGTCAGTGACAACCACAATTACCCTTCTTGAAATAGAACAGTGGTCAGCTGGATGTTTGTGGGCAGGGCAGAGTTGATGCCACTCTTCTGCAGTTATTTCATCTGTAAAATGGAATGTTCGGGTTCATAAGAACCTCTGCATTAAATTCACAGAGAGAATGTGATGTTGGGGTGGTGTCTTTGCTGCTCCTTTAAAATGAATCAACATATGAAAGTCACATTTTAACAGCATGGGAAGTACATCAGGCCATTCTGCTTTCCTAAACTGCCTGCAGCAGCACAAGTGTTTTCTGTCTTTGACTTTTTATTGCCATTTACATTTAAATCTTTAAAAATTGCAGAAAGGAGGTTACGACACTTCCCCTTCCTTTAAAGTGAATGCTGAAAACCAAATAACAAATTGCCTAAAGGTGTATTTAGCTTTTTAGTGCTGACCAGAACTTTGGGAAAGGTTTTCCTTGTAGTTGTGTTTGCAAATGGCTGGGAAATGCTCTGACCACATGGTGTTTAGGCAGTGCAATTGTGCATCATGAAACTTTGTTTTTGCTGCAGAGAGCTACTTATGTGATTTAAATGCATCAGGACCATGAACAAATATGAGTACACAGAAAAACAAGTTCCCTTGAGAACCTATGTATTGCTGCATCTCAAGGGAAATGGTGAAGGCTGCTTTCATGCTGCTGATTTATGTAAATCTCTCAGGAACAAATTTGTTTTAATTTATTACATTATTGAAAGGGTAGTCGCAAGATACTATGTGGTTGTGGGGGCAATTTCCAAAATTTCATTTTGTGTCTGAGAATATAGTGTTTGCTTTTGTCCAAATGAAGAAATGTCAAAGGATGGTAAATAAGAAGGGCAGTGATTTGAGGTAGGATTCAGTCTGGGGTATGTTGAAGACAGCAAAAACACTTCTACCCATCCCCCTTGCATTTTGGGGACTTTGTGATAACTCCATGGTCAAAATTCAGGCCAGATATCAGTACATGAACCTTTTCATGCCTAAGTGTAATTAATAGAAGATGTAATTAATAGAAGATGTAATTACTATTTGTTCCATGTATTCATCCACAGAAAACAAAATCAATGGGAATGAAGATAAATTAAAGAATATTGAACGGAATCAGTCGAACATTTTGCCAGGTGAGTTGTGTGGTATTGACCCCCTCTTCCTGAAGCAAATTGTGTTTCATACATCCACATTTTTAGGTCTAAACTCAGAACATAAATTATAAACTGAACCCAAGCTGACCTCAATCAGAGGAGAAGGATATTCCTGTGGCTGAGGCAGAGAACTGGGTATCAGGACATCTGGTTTCTATTCCTAGCTTTGCCACTGCATCACATGGTGTGGGGCAAATCACTTCTCTTTACCTTAAACTTCCTTCTGGAATTTCAGAGTGAAAACAAAATCTCTGAGCATCTTGGCGAAAAGGTGAAAACTTCAGTACTAGCAGTTAATTTTATTTTTGGAAATGGCTATATCTATATCACTGTGGTACAGAAGAGTGGTTTTGAGTGGATTTTTTAACTTTGAGAAATCTCTCAGGGAAATTATCTTCTGTGTGTATTGTGATGTTTAGTAAGGAAAGCTGCTGTGGCGTTTGAAGATGAATATGCAGTTGGAGGGGGGAGGAGGATTTAAGTCCATACAACCCATGGTTGAGTGAGGGCTTATTAAAATTCACTTCATGACTGTCTTAAATATTGTTAGTGGGAGTGGATTTGAAATCAACTTGGACCAGATAAATCCAGGTGTGTCTTGAGGCAGTGGCCTGTCTCTTACTGCTCGTAGATGGTCACTGCTGGGGATTCCTGCCTCCTTAGGAGTCATCCAGAAGGAGTACAGACCCATTCTGCAGCTCTTCCAGTTCAAAGAAAGGCTCTTCAGTGGCCAGTGAAAATAGGTTTGAAGGAAGATGTTTATTTTTAACTGAGTGGGGGCATTGCACACCTGCTTTTCTCTTGACTGTACTGTAGACTTTAGCTCTCCAGTGCAAAGGAACGATGGAGAGAACTGGATTTCACTGCCTGTCACCTTTGATAAGTGAATACCAAGTCTAAAAATCCCCCCAACATCTTGGTTACTTTTTTCAAACAACTCTGTAACTCACCTTCTCGCTACTCTGAATTATTTTAAATTCTAATGGTCACTGATCCCTTTGTGTTGCTGTGCCATATCTCAGTTACATAACTCACTATCTTTTTCCACTGGCTCTGTGCATCCTTTATATGAACCCATCCTTTTTTGGCCTTTCCGCCTCCCACATCTGTCTGCAATTCCATGCTTGCATTGTGTATTTTGAGTATTGCACCTCCTCTGGGTTTGTTTTTCTGTTTTGTGCTATATAGAGCTCATATCCTGTACTGGCACTGTTATGGCTTATTACACCATGTGGCTATGATGCCAGTGGAACCCATCAAAGCAGTGGAAACAGTGTAGGATGGATGTAAAACAGTGACAGTCCAAGGGATTTTAGATCTCATGTGTATGTCCTCATCTCTGCTGTATATTTGTATTTGCCTGTTATCTTTCTTACATTGCCAAACAGTTGGATTTCAATACAGATTACTACTGTGATTTCTTACCTTCCTGGTTTGCCTTATTGTGCAGGAGAGTTCTACATCACACGGCACTCAAACCTCTCAGAAATCCATGTTGCCTTTCACCTGTGTGTGGATGACAATGTCAGGTCTGTGAATGTGACCGCTCGGGACCCGGCCATCATGGGGCTCAGGAACATCCTCAAGGTCTGCTGCACACATGACATCACCACCATCAGCATTCCCCTCCTCCTCGTGCATGAAATGTCAGAAGTAAGTAAATGGAAGCATTTGGGCTGATTTTTATATCCTTGGATTTTTGCAGAGGGTGTGTTTTGTGCTGATTTAGGCCAAATGAGATGGGTTTTTGCATTCACAGGCTTCTGCCACACCACCTGGCACTGGTATCTACATGGTGACCCAAATTAAGGAGCTGGACCAATTAAAAACGTCTGAATCACTTGAAGTTTTTATTCCTATCCCTCCTTTTGGGCAATTCACTTCCTGGATCCAGCTCTCTGCAGCTGTACAAGTATTAATAAAAGATGCAACTACACAACTGGAAGCTCTTGCTTAGAAACTCTACCTTCAGAGTTGCTGATGCAGTAGTGATACCAGATCCCCACTTTTAATTATCATTAGCTGTAAAACATTACAACTAAGCTTTGGGAGCAGCAGAGCTGGCAAAGCTTGACTTACAGTTCTGTAAATCTAAACACCACCTTTACCTTCTGTAAACCTTCCACTACCTCAGCCCTACACAGGAGCAACCAAATTTCACCTTCACTAATTTCTGTCACTATTTCCTCTCTCTCTAAGTCCCTTCAAATACTGGCTGGGCAAGAGGTGGCTTATTGCTGGTGCTCTTTGTGCTCTTATCTACTGTGCTGAGTTTTGTATTTTCTCCTGTAGTGGGACTGATACAGGGCTTGTCTCTCAATCAGCTGTAAATTTCTCAGTGCACAGCAATTTAAAACTATTGGCAGCCTCTTTTCTCTGTCACACCTGGCTCACAGAGAAGAAAAGGGGTGGAAAGGCAGGGAAAGAAGTGATAGGCAGGGAGTACAGGCATACGCCTGATATCCTGAAGAGCTGGAAAGTCTGTAAACCTAAAGAAATAAGAAAAAGAAGATAATTCTGTCATCCATGCAAGGATATCAGTAATAATTACAGTCTGTTTGAGGGTTTTTTTTTTAAATAACCCTTTGATTTTTCATTTGTAAATTCAATATTGCCTTTCCTTCATGGAAAGTGGCTGACTCACAGCAAGATAAATGCTCACCAGTGGGTTACCTTTAACAGTGACTGATTTTAGAACAGAATTTGACTGGAACACAGAGTAGAAGTGACCCTTTTTTGCAGGACCAGGGTCTATTGTCATAGAAAAACAAGCAATGAGAAAGGTAAAAACATCCAAAAATGAAGCTTCTAAAGGATGTATTTCCATACATAAAAGTATGGAAATGTTCCAAAAATAGACTTTTAGGAACAGATGAGATTATTTCTGAAATTTTTCAGAAATTCTCTTGAAATGAGACTTCTTTTGAGGCACAAATGTAAGTAACCAACTTGCAGGACAGCAGCCTGGGTCACTCATGGGACCCAGTTGCTGTGTTTCAGAAGTTTATTAAATATATTGATCTTTTTCTTGATCAAGGTGTCACCTGATTATATTCTGGTTTTTGTTTTCTTTAAATCTGGTTAATTTTAGCTTCTGTTTGCATATCTGTGTTTTTAACTACAAATAAAGCACATGACCAAGTGTTCAACATGCCTTGAGATGTGGGAAACTGAAGATATGTGAATCTTCTTGTCTAGTGCTGGATTCTTAAAAGGTCCTGGTAAAACTATTTACCTTTTGTATTAAGCTGTAAGTCTTTGCAGAGTAAGCAGAAGGTGAGCTGGATGGTGTGTGTTTAGGCACAACTTCTTTGTATGACTTGCATTAGCAGCTTGCTTATTACAGTGATTGGCAGCTGGTTGACCTGATTTGAAACACACAAATCTGTAACTCCTTGTTGAGGGAAAAGTGAATAATGACAGGTTTCTGAAAGTTACCCTGAACTTGGTGCCTTTGGCAGCCGCGGTTCTGACTCTGCATTTACCACCTACAGAAGAACATTTTTGTGAGGTGGTTAACCAGGAGTCCAGCTGCAGAGATGTTTCCTTGCTTCCCTGGGACAGGCATTCATTAGCAGTGTTCTCTGTGCTTTTCCCAAAGGTTTTCTCCTAATGCAGATGGAAGTGTGGTGTTTATAACCTCACAAAAGTAATCATAGTATCACAGACTGCTTTGGGTTGGAAGGGACCTTAAAGCTCATCCTGTCCCATCACCTGCCATGGGCAGGGACACCTTCCACTATCCCAGGTTGCTCCAAGCCTCATCCAATATTCCTTTCCTGAAATATTTCCAATGATGGAGCAGCCACAACTTCTCTGGGCAACCTGTGCCAGGGCCTCACCACCCTCACAGGCAAGATTTTCTTCCTTATATCCAATGTAAAGCTGCTCTCTGTCAGTTTGACTGGATTGATCTTAATTAAGCCATTAGATTTCATTATTACTTCTGTGAAAAAAAATCAAGAATTGGAACTGTTTTCCTTTGTTTTTTCTTATGGCAAGAACAACCAAAACAAATATCTCTGGCCTGATCATTAAGTTATATGAAGGAGAGAAACCAGATTTGATACCTGAGAAAGGCAAAAGCAGGCAAGTTTGGTTTCAGGACAAGTGAGGTGTTACTGTCTGATCACTGGAATCTGCTATAAACTAGGGAATCAAATGGCTCCTAACAGCAAGGCACTGCTAAAAATGCCAGAGCTGGCACCCTCCCTTGGTAGTTTCAACATTGCTGTTGTCCACACAGCAACAGTGACGAAAAAGTGACTCTTCAGTGATATCAATCCAGTTGTCTCTTATTACCATAATTTGAGACAAAATTGTTTTTAAGAAAAGTAGAAATGAAAGGAGTGTAAGCTGTGTAACAAATACTTATGAATATAGTTTATTTCCATAGAGGGGTTACTGATGGGTGTATTGACCTCAAATGCTTCTCATCTGAGTTTCCTGCCTTTAAATTTATATCTGCTCATCCAATGTTTAGGATTTGCACAGATGCACTGTGAGTAAAACACCTTGCTAATTCTTACTGAAATTACCCATTGAAATTTGGTTAGAAATATTTTTCTCACATGATGTATGTGGACTTTTTTAATTACCTGATTATGAAATGGTTCTGCAAAGGCCCAAGCCCTAAGCAGCCTCATGTAGTAAGCCTGTCACAAATTAAAATAAAATCAAAAGGATTGCAGCATATCCTTCTAATCAGTGAAGCTGGTCTCCCCTCTCTCCCCCGCCTTATGTTTTTCTAAATGAGTAGAAGAAATCTTAATTTGACAAAATGATTGCATTCTGAAAAGGGTTGAAGTGTCTCTGCCAGTGAAAAACACCCTAAGTTCCAGGTGGGTTGTTTTTTTTTAACTTTCTTGAATGCTATTATCCAAAACTACCTCCAGGAGGTTGGCTCTTTGCTTTTTTGCTTTCTTATGTCCTTCTCTGTATTTTGAATTGGTGCTTAGCTGATCCTCCATTTCCACACCAGAGAAAACTCCTGGTAACACTGTGAATTCATGAGAACTTAGATTTGTGAAGATAGATTAGAATTGAATCACTACTATGTTGTTTTCAGTTCTTGTGGCTTGCATGGAGTAACATTCTGTTATTTCCCTGAGTGCCCACAAAATTTAACTTCTCTGTTCCTCTAAATAGTCCAGGGAATGGTGTCATATCCTGCTGTGTTGATCAGTCCTCGTAAGGCTCAGTTCCCATCACTGATTGCTCAAGGTGCTTCTGAGAGAGAATTTTCTTCTTAGTCACTTGTTTTTTACTAAGCCAAAGAAGTGATCAAAACCAACAATAAACCTTACTTGTGATGGAAAGCACACATGGGCAGACAAGTTACAATAAACACCAAGTGTTGCTTCCAGAATGCTTAAAAATTTAAAAAGTCAAAAAGCAACCACAACAAAAATAAAAATAAAACCCAAACTTGTCCAGCACTGTTCTGTCTGATTAATGTGTATATATCCTAAAACCAGCATGTAGGGATGCAGTGATTTACATAATGAAAGCCTTATGAAAAGATATTTCAAACTTACTCTGTTTTTAAAATATAGTGTATTTTGGGGAGATGGCAGGAGATCTCCCATCTAAGGGGGAGCTTTGGCGTTCAGTAGTTGTTTAATCAAGCCACACATTCACTTTATCAGTTGTGTTATCACTGGGCATTCTTAGGTCACCTTGCCTCTCAAATAACTTTCTTTAATCCTGAAATTAAGCTTTCTGATAAGAACAGATTGCACTGTGTTTGACATGGCAAAATAGAGATTGGCTTTAATGAGTAGAAAACTATGTAAAGCTTAAGAATGATAAATTGGTTTCCATGTCTATATTTCTGTATTCAGAGTAAAAAGTGCTCATCTTTGTGTTGAAGAGTACAGCAGAAACAAACAGATATTATTTTCTTCTTTCTGAGAAGTGTTTGCAGTGAGTCATTCTGTCTCTGATAGAATTACATCATGGTGTAATTGCCTTTGTAGCATACAGCCAAAAAATGTTCCATGGACTTTAAACTTAAATGATTTAGCCCAGTGCTTGTAGCCATATCTTAAACCACTGTGGTTTTCATGTCATGTTTTGCTATTTAACTTTAGGATTTTCTGGCTGTTGATATCTGAAACTCCTTCATCAGATGAAGATGAATTTTGTTTGTTCTCACTCATACTATAAATGCTTCTTAAGGAAGAAGTGCTTCTTCCAGTTCCAGTATTAGACAGAAGGTTTTACTGAAGGTTGTGGGCATGCCAAGAAACCTTAAACAAAATCAAGAACAGATAGGAGTCATCACTGTGCTATTAAGATGTGGCCAGGAGCCTGCCTTTGTGTTGCTGAAGTGTGAACCTGACAATTATCAGTTGAATGTTAGACTTTTCTGGAGCTCCACAGGGGAATTGAACAGCTCAGTGGGTTTGACAGCATTTCTATTCAACATGTCAGCTTAAAAATGTGTAATATTGTTCTGACACTGGCTCTCCTAGCAATAAGGAGTGGTGGTGTTTTTATGGTCACCTGTAAGATATGTACACCTGCCTAGAATGTTCTGAGAACTAGGTCCAAAATGTTGCTTGAAAATTATGTTCTAGGGAAAAAATTTTTTGCTTTTAATAATTTCCCTGCTACTCTTGCTGGTTATATCTGTGGGGCATTGAGGCTTTTTATTTCTTCATTTTAGGAGATGACCATTCCATGGTGTCTGAAGAGGGCAGAGCTTGTGTTCAAGTGCGTCAAAGGTATGGGAGTGGAGCTCCAGTGGGGTCTGGGGAGCCAGGCCAGAGCAGGCACATGAACTCATTAAAGGGCTGGAGCGACTGTGCTGGGAGCAAAGGCTCAGGGAATTGGGATTGTTCAGCCCGGAGAGGAGGCTTTGGGGTGACCTCATTGTGGCCCTCCAGTGCCGGAAGGGAGCCCACAGGAAAGATGGAGAGAGACTCTTGACAAGGGTCTGGAATGACAGGACAAGGGGGAATGGCTTCACATTGACAGAGAACAGGTTTAGGTTAGATACTAGGAAAAAATAGTCCTCATGACTCACCATGGTTTTCTATTTTTCCACATGGTGTTCTTATTTTCTACATTTTTGTGTGCTGCACTTAAATAGTTGAACCAGTCGCTTTCTTTCAACCACCTGCTTGAGGAACCTCTTCCTGTAGTAATTTACCTTTAGTAGTTCACAATGGATATGTCATCTCTGTCATCCACTTCTATTAAACTGAATGTCCTGATTTGCCATGAGAGGATCCCTGTGGCCTTTGGTAGTTCATCACTTGAACAATAAATGAGTGGTGTGATTCTTCCCTATAGAATCATCATAGAATTGTAGAATTGTTTTTGTTGGAAGGCACCTTAATGATTCCAACTCCCTGCCCATGGGCAGGGACACCTTCCACTATCCCAGGTTGCTCAGAGCCCCATCCAGCCTGGCCTTGCACACTTCCAGGGATGGAGCAGCCACAGCTTCTCTGGGCAACCTGTGCCAGGGCCTCAGCACCCTCACAGGGAACAATTTCTTCCTCATATCCAATCTAAGCCTTCTCTGTGTCAGTATGAAGTCATTCCCCTTGTCCTGTCACTCCAGGCCCTTGTCAAGAGTCTCTCTCCATCTTTCCTGTGGGCTCCCTTCAGGCACTGGGAGGCGACAGTGAGATCACCCCTGTTTCTCAGTGAAAGGAAGCCATGGAAAGAACTCCTGACATGCTGTTTAGAGAAACCCTCACTTCTGCTGTGTACCACTGTGTTGCATAGTAGGACTGATTATTCTATCCTCAGTGTAGGTATTCTGCAGAACTCCTCATGAGATTTTTCTAGATTACATTCAGGTTGCCCAAGTCTGATTTAAAGGCAGTTGAGGACATCCCTCAGGCATTAATTAAGGCAGTTCAAACCCTACTTGAGTGTGAAAACTCCCTCACTGCCTTCTCATTCTATAACTGCTGGGGAGTATTGCACAGGTAATCCAGACAGTGTAAATGCTGATTGTTTTTTTTTAGGTTTCATGATGGAAATGGCCTCGTGGGATGGAGGAATTTCTCGGACTGTACAATTCCTGGTACCACAGGTAGGTGAAACCAAAGTCATATCCAACTTGGGAGACTGTTGGTAAAAAGTTGCATGTCAGCAGATCTAGTTGTGATTTTTTTTGCAATTGCCTGCCCCTTTTGAGTGAGTTTAAATTAATCAATCTGGCTTTGTTTCCTTGCCTATAGAAGAGGAGTAAGGGTGGGTTTATATTTTTGAATATCCAGTAGTATTTTCTGAGACGATGCTAAAATTTCAAACTGGGAAGTTCACCTTCACAAATGGTGAATGCATCACCTTCATAAAAGAGACTTTTTGGCTGTTAATTACTCTGAAGGGCTAACCTTGCATTACATAACTTGAGTTATTAGTCATATTGTCTAACAATATAGAAAGCTGCAATGCAGAAAGTTCAGTCATGCTTCCACAAAAACATTAATTAGTCCAGGTATTTGAAGTTAGTTCTAATTTAGATTCTGAAATTACTTAATTTGGAGTTCTAGCTGATCTTCCAAAACAGGAAGCTATCCAAAGATGGCCAACACAAGGTTTGTTCTAAAAAGAGTAAAAGTAATGTTAGGAAAGGAGTAACATGCATTTCTTGACAAAGTAGAAAGCTGCTGAGCAAGGAGGAAGCCACAAATAAATTCCGAAGTTGAATCTAGTTGTGAAATGCAGAGAGCAGGAGTCTGTAGGTAACAAGCAGCATTGTTCTGCTTATGTTTGGCAGAAATAATCAATCCCTGGAACAAGAAATCTACTGGAAAGATATATGTGGATATGTCACATATATATAGAGCCTGTATTTTTAGGTCAATCTTTTAACTGTATTCACTAGAATTATAGCACACAGTTTTAAAATTATTTTTGTTGTCTTCTGAACAGCAGCAATTCTCTTAAATATCAAGAAACAAAGTTGAGAGAGATTTAATTCTTCCAAACTACAAAAAGCCAAAGCTTACCTTTTTTTTTCCAGACAATTTCTGAGGAAATGTTTTACCAGCTGAGTAACATGTTGCCACAGATCTTCAGAGTATCCTCCACACTGACTCTAACCTCCAAGCACTGATTTCTGTGGGGCACTAACCCGTATCCTGTTGGCAGAGGATGAGATTAAGGAGATTCTGGACTAGGACGTCTCTTTTCTGTGGACTGATGACCCCAAAGTGGCATTTGTTGCAATTTCAAGAATTGTGTTGTAATAAAAGATAAATGTTGTCTGTACTTGGCTGGTAGCAGCTGATTTTTGCCTCTTGCTTTGTTTCAGCACAGGATTGATGATGAATTCCTCAAAGATATTCAATATAACTTGTGTGAAACCTACAGAAATATATAGGTAATTCTCATACATAGGTAGTAGCAATAAGAGCTTATGCTAGGAATGGGGTCTTCTGGCTTCTACAGGCATTTTCTGAATTGAGCACATCACATGTTTCCTTGGAATAATCAACGGAATTTGTCATAGTGACCACGGAATAAAATGTATTACTGCCTCATTTTACTGCTACAAAAATGAAAGACTTGAATTAAACATTAACCCTGTTGCATTTTGTAGATCATGGAAGTGTTTAAAAAAATCTAATTAATATATGCTTATGATAATAATTAGAAATTTTAAAGTATTATTACCACAGAACCTGGGATTCTTGGGCTCGCCAAAACCCCTGGACTCACAGCAAAGCAGCTGTGGGGATGAGGGTTGCAGGTGCTGGGATTTCCAAATCCACAGTTCTGTTATGTGGGAATCATGGGGATCCTGGCAGACCTGGCTTTGAATCAAAAACCTCTTCCTATGTACTGCTGAAATTCTGCACTGGAGACTGGAGAACCTGGAAGCTAATTAAAACCCAAATTCTTTTCTGTCTTCATAGTGATTTTTTAAAATGTTATTTAGCTTTATAAATGCAAAGATTTAAAAACTCTCTTCTGGGGAAGCTACATAATTTAAAATTCTTATGGAGAACCAAAGGAATATTCACCATTTCATGATGATTATAAAGTCATTGTGTGACTTTATTAACAGACTCAGCTTAGTATTTTTATCAAGTCTTGCATGCTACAGGAAGCCATGTAACTGACCCAGGAAACATCTCTTGCTGAACTGTCAAATACTTTCTTTTACTCTGCCAGCAGCTTCTAAAGAAGAATCATGCAAGTAACGTGACCTAATTTGGTGTTCTAGAAAAGAAGGATGTAAATTCCTCTAGAAGGAGCTGGATTAATCCTGTTACAGCTCATTTTACATTGCTGGCCTTAAACTGAAATCAAACTCTGGTCCCAGAAAAGCAAGTGCTCTAACACTATTCTGTCTGGGAAAGGTGTGGTGGCAGAACTATTCCTTTTCAGAAGTTTTAAAGTTTATCTGTGTGTGAAAAAGATCTGTGTTGCCTACTTTTATATTTTATATATATATATTTTATATATATTTATATATATTTACTGACTGAAGGAAAATATAAAGTTTTATATTTTCCTTCAGTCAGTAAATCGACCAACAAGGAACACCACCAATTCTTGGGCAAGTATCTTGCTTATACTTCTAGACTCTTTTGTAATAAAAATTATGCCTGGTATTTTTGCCAAAGCATGAAGACTCCATTTTATTTAGTAGCACTTGGGTGAAACTGCCACTAATTTCTAGGAAAATAACTCCGCTTTTTGCCTTTTATTTTTGAAATGTTTGTTTTCAGTCCTCAGTGCATTGCATCTAAACTTGTCATCAGAAGAACCAGTTGGTCTTTGATATTGAAATGAACAAACAAACTCTAGTGATGAGGTTTTGGAAAGTCAAAGTCGAAGGAATAGTATGGGAAAACTATTAATTCTGCTTGCTGTAGTGTGACCCTTGTAAATGCTGAGTAAGCCTGCCAAAGGGAATCTTTGTTTGGAGGATCCATGACCCAAGCATTTAATATTCCCATTTTTCTTACCTGTTTCAAAGAAGTGGTGCTAACAGCAGATTTTTAGCTGTCTTTGGAGAAATGCAGAATATAGAGAGGGGCTGACCTAAGCTGTACTTTCTGTTTGGTCTGTGCCTGGCAGCTGTAGCATACAGGCTGCAGCTTATGGCAAAGGCACCTTAGAAATTCTGTTTCAGTCATGAAAAGCTATTCAAGATTAAGAGGAAAATGACTTAATGGGCATGAGGTTTTCTATTTGTATGTGCAGTGCAGATTCCTTGGAAGCGTGACAGTATTTAATGCCTTGAAAATGTCGTGTAAAATTATACGCATGGCTTGAGTTGAATAAAAAATTCTTGCCATGGGGAGAGGTGAGGAGCAAATGCCATTGTTTAGCTTTTTTAACTTGCTCATGATGACCACTGTAAACTGCAGGTGCCCTTTACAGAGTCTGAACTGAGATTATTGCAAGGAAAAAAAAAAGCCAAAAGTCTGGATTTGTCAAGGATATAACTTAGTGCCCTAGCCTCTTGTCACTGGCTCTGCAGCCTGTGTGTCTCTTTGCTTCTGTGGGAACTGGTGACAAACAGAAGGAGAAGAATGCAGGCAGTTAAACACATGTACAGACCTGGTCCTGGCCAGGTGCCTCTACCCTGCTGCAATGCCAGAAATGTCACTTTTAGAAAGTGGCACTGCCCAGACAGGTGGGAGTTGTACCTGAGGTCCTTTCTTCTGAGTAGTTCACTCTGGACAACAAAATCTTAATGATGAAGGAGTTATTTTATAACATTTTCTGTTGTATGAGAGGTGAATGAAGTCACAGAAGGTGGTTATGGAGAGGAGATATAATGTAAGGAAGGAAATTATCATGGAATGGTTTGTGTTGGAGGGGGCTTCAAAGAACATCCACTTCCGTCTGAGAGGATTGAGATCTCATGTTCTAACCCAATTCTGGTACTTCTGTGAGCTTAAAAGTTAATCAGTTTATTGCATCTGTACCTCATTTTCCCCTCTTTAGAGGAAAGTTTAATGTATGCTTGTGTAGTATTTTGAGCATTAGTCTTTCACGCCTCATTTACTGTTATTTTTTGCCAGTGCTATACCCAAAAATACAGAGCTACTCCCTGGTATTCACACCAGGTCAGCTGTGTAAAGAGATGCCTGTCCTCTTCTTGTATCTTTGCCTCACGGAGCTCTCAGGACACATCATCAGTGCTGCATAAAAATAAATTTGTTACTTCATACTGTATACTGGATGTGATAGATGTCAGTAGCAACCACAGGACTGTTGTCCTATGGGACTACAGAATTAGAAGAATATGTTTTTATTATGTATAAGAACAAGCAGCTTTATTTCTGGGTGCGTAAGTTGAAGGGGTTGATTTTATGGTATAATAGCATTTAAACACTAAGGTGTAATCTTACCTCAACATTTAGAAGCAAGTTCTTTTGCAGATTATTCCTTGGAGGTTGGGCCAGATTCTGGGTAAAGAATGGTGGTTCATAGTTCTTTATTTCTTTTCCCCCTTCTGTCAGAATAACCTGCAAAAGGAGAAGAACAACATTCACCCTTTATAATAATAGCTCCAAAAGAGAAAAGCCATGGAAATGAGTCAACTTAGGCTTGAGCAAGCAAAGCTTCCTCTGGGCACGCACTTTCCACATGACGTATTTTTTTAATTGGGAAATGGACTGTGGACTTCAGTCAAAACAAGGTTATTGTGTCATGTTTGTAACACCTGCAGAAATATGAAGTATCTAGTATCAAATATTCTATGTAACATAGAAAAACCTCTTAAAATTGGTGTTAAATCATGCAAACACTCTGCATGAACCAGCACACAATGATGTGCTATATCTCACTTCTCAGAGGAGCCATGATAGGTACTGGCATCTTCCTGATGGCTGTTGCAGTTCACAACTCCTTCTAAATCTTCCCTCCAGTCACTGAGAATGCAGCAAAAAATACCATGATAGAAAAGGCACCGACCACGTGCAATCTGTGGCCTGCAGGATGTGATGTTAGTTTTGCTTGTCATCCTGTTTTTTATTTTGGCATTCACCTTCTGCTCTGTGTGTTGCTTGTGTCAATATCTATCAAGTTTGCTGAGTTACTCCAAAATTACAGAGACGTAACTGAGAGCAGAATTTGGCCTTGTGTGCCCTTCCAAGGGTGTTAAGTTTGAAGAGATACACACAGAGCAACACTGGCTAAATGGCAACTGAAGGGAGAATATGAAAACCATCTGTCAATATTTAAAGGATGCAAAGTCTAAAGAGGAGGCGGGTTTGGACTTTGCATGTTCCAGTAAGAGTTTCAACTTAACTAACAGGGATAAAACTAACAAAGGAAAATGGGGAAGATTTAGAGAAGCAATATTTCTGAAAACTCAGAAATCAGTCTCATAGCGTACAAATATTTCTCTGAGACTGAAGTGATAGCCACTGTGTCATTTCCAAGATAGCAGGAGGATACAGCTATGCCTTTGTGGTATAAAGTACTCTTAAGCTGATGGCAAGACAGGGCTTCATGTCTGCCTTTCTGCTGTTTGGTCAGCAGAAATGGATTGATTGATTGATTGATTGATTGATTGATTTCTCCCTCCCTCTGTTCCATCTTTGGGAAGCACATGGATGACCATCTGGGTCCAGACACATGTGCTTCATCTCCAGTTGGCTTAGTAAGTTGATTAATTTTAAATCTGCAGAAAGGAAGATCCCATGAAGAAAAACTCTACATTCCTTCAAGAGGTACCTTCCATAAAAGACAAAGCCTTGGAGTAAGAAATCCTTAAGTTAAATTAATTCAGGTTTAGATGAAGGGTAAAGAGAATCATATGCTCCAAGGCACTATCAGCTCTTTCCTAATGGGCATTGGCCCACTCTTAACAGTGCCAAGATCAGAGCATCTTTGAGATCCAGTGTTTTGAACAGGAGTTCAAGGCCCTTGGCCCCCTGGCAGGAACAGACCCTGTATATATCAATTTAGGAGTATCTTGAACTGGGGAGTTACCAGAGTTGAAGCTGGTTTGGTTGTCTCCAGAAAGTATTATTTTAAGCTCCTTAAACTGAACCATAACAGCTCCTGCCTGGCATAAATTATAATCCTCCAAAATGCTCTGTACTCTTTCATGCAAGTAATTTATAGTGACTCTTTCAACTCTGTTCCAAAGAGCAGTTTTAAATCCCAGCAGAAATAGCCTGACCCCACAAACAGGGGCTGCTTCCTTCCGCCACTCCTCGTGTGTGCAGCACCCAAGTTATCAGAGTGCTCCGTGCCTATTCCCACAGCGGAAGTCCTGACCAGCACAGGCCAGCCAAGCCTCCCTTTTTGAGAAATGAATCTCTCTCCCCACTCACCAATCAAAGATGGAAATTGGCAGGAGCTTGGCCCCAAGCTTGACCAGCTACACAAGAGGATGTGCGTGCTTCTGTTGAGTAGCTGTTTGGAAACCGCTGTCTGACCACCAGTTGTTATCTTGGATGTGTTTTTAGCCATTTTGGGCAGTTCTCCCTGCCCATTGGAAGTGGTTCTTTCTTTTAATCAGTCCATAAATCATGACTTGTTCTGATGTTGCTACATGCAAAATGGCACACACCACATTTGTATCTTATTTTTGCTTACAGTGGGAAATCTTTTGCTGCAAGAGGACAACAACATTTTCTAGTTTTTCTCCATGATTATTTTACAGCAGGTAGGTATTTATGGATGAGGACAATCATCCCCTTTGCCTGGGTGTGAGACCCAGCAGGTGAGTCAGCACCTCCTGATGGCTGAGAAGTCGTGTCCCCCAGGGGTCTGTAATGGGACCAAGTAATTTTTGATGTCTTCATCAATGGCATGGATGGTGGGATTGATTGCACACTCAGCAAGTTTGCAGATAACACCAAGCTGAGGGTGCAGTGACACACCTGAAGGACAGGATGCCATCCAGAGGGACCTGGACAAGCTCAAGAAGTGGCCCAGCTTTGGGGGCTCAGCACAGGAAGGACATGGAGCTGCTGGAGCCAGTGTAGAGGAGGGACATCAAAGTGATCGGAGGTTGCCCAGAGAGACACAGGTTGCCCAGAGAGGTGGAGGATGCCCCAACTCTGGAAACATTCAAGGTCAGGCTGGGCAGGGCTCTGAGCAACCTGATCTGTTGAAGTTCTCCCTGCTCATTGCAGGGGGGTTGGGCTACGTGGGCTTTAAAGATCACTTCCAGCCCAAATGATTTTATGGTTCTATGAAAAAGGCATTAAGAATTTGGAAGGGCAGGCTCTGTACAATACATGGTGGAGCCATGTCTTTTTTGTATTTTCTTCTTTTTACTTGTGATGCTGTCACGAGTAGCTCTTTAGAGAAGCATTGTACCCACTAATAACTGGCCTGCTGGATCACCTACTTCTGCCTAATCCATCTTAATTTTTATAGTGGAGTCATACACAGCCAGATCTGCCAGACACTTGAAGAAACAAAGGATGGAAAACATAAAGCAGTCAAAGAGAGGTAAGGATGGGCCAAGCTGGAGTGGTGTAAGAGCCTTTAACTTCCTGTTTGTGTCAGGAAGACTTATAATATAAAGTACAGCAACCCAGGACCTATTAATGTGCACTCCTGTGGCCAGTCCTTAAACTGGCTCCTCGAGGTGGTGATTATTGTGTCATGAGCACCATTAATTTTCACAACATTATTTCCACGAGAGGTTATTACACATTAAATTACAACATTCCCATGCATCCAGGCTTCTTGTAACAGTAGGAGAAATGGTGGGCTGGAGAAGACAGCTGGGTTTGCACGTGGTCTATGTCAGTTTACTTAAGCAGAACCATTTTACTGCTGCTGGAGGAATGCAGCAAAAGGTCAGTGCTGAAACTCCACTAAAGTAAGCTGAGCACACATTCCATCTGCCAACATATGCTCACTCCTTGCTTGATCAAAAAGGAAATTTCAGAACTCTGCTGCATGCTTGCCTTGACCCTGCTCCACACCGCCTGTCCAGTGGGCATGAGACAAACCATTCTCTAATCCTGCGTGGAATATGCATTCTGCTGAAAGGATGCTTGGAATAGCTGCACAGCAGCAGCAGCAGCGTAATCCTAAACTCAGCCTGTGCATAGAGAAATGCAGGACAGCATGGAGAGGGATGTCAGAAGTGTTACATGAATGCATGAAATGTATGGGTTTATTTCCTAGTCCTGTGCACCCATCACAACCTGACCCTGTCCAAATGAGACTCATCTTCGCAGGGGAAAAATAAACTCAACATTGTCATTCAGTTCTTGCATTTTCTTTGCCTGTCTTCTTCAAATGTTTCATCTTCTGGAGTCTGCCTGATCTGGGCAGTGTCAGAGGAGGAATTCTGTACTAACAACATGCACAAGGAGCTGCACCAACTTAACTGGGCTGTTAAAAATTGCAGAAGTGAAGCTCTTCTAGCTACAAGAAGTTTTGGCTGATTTAGAAACATGCCCTCATAACATCACTTGATAAAAATAAGACTTGGGCTTTTTAATAGAACGAGTTACTTATGCTTTATATTTAACCATGGTCACTGTTAAAGCTATAACTGGTTTTCAGAATATTTTAAGAATCTGATCTTGATCTTCCATATGTTAAAAACCATCACAATAAATACCTTACACTGCGGTTCCTCACAAAGAAGTAACAAGGTGGCTGCAGCCTTAAACACAAAAAGTTTGCATTGGATTCAGATTTGCTACAGTTCAGAGTGACTACTGGAAATTATCATTTCAAGGCAAAGAAGGAGACATCCTTGAACCAAAGAAACTCTCAAACGTGCATGATTTTTGTGGAGAGGGTACTGATGTTCTAGTTATTCGCAGCCAGCTCTTCAACAGATCCCAGACTCCAGTGGGAAAAATGGCACCAACGTCGAGGTCTCCTCGATGCACTGAAAGCAGAGGATATTTTGACACTGAGAGGCGAGCTCCTTTCTGAAAACAGCACTTGCAGTCTTTAAAAATAATATGGAATGACCATTGTAATCAACCAGATTAGAATTGCATTTACTCATCTCACGTTGTCTTTGGGCTGTGCCTTGGGGGAAAGATTCAAGTCCATTTAAGTGTATTGTATAGTCATGGATTATGAGGAAAACATCTAAAAAATGCACAGAAAAACATGAGTGCAAAATGATGACGGTAAAGAATGAGGCCTTTGCTGGCAGAAACCAAATCCATTTTTTATATATTGTATTTTACTATGTGTGATGACCACATAGAACCAAATCACAATGAACAATAATTTGGAGAGTGGAAACAACATCCTGCATGAATGTGGCAGGCTTTTGAGGAAGAATCCATCATTACCCCCGATTAGTTTATTTTCCCTGACCTGCAAGTCTGCAGTTGGCAACAATAAATTGTAGGAAAAGCTGATACAATGAGGGTAGGGCTGGCATCCAGCTGGCCCCTGAAAAGCTGGAATTGACAGGATTCTTGTGCAGCCTGGCATTAAGAAACGCAGAGCCTTGACCCTGGGAATACATTATTCCTGGCAATATTCCAGGCTGGGCACTGATTGATGGAGGAGCAGCTTTCCTTTGACAAGAGGCTGGGGATCATGGTGCAGAGAGCTGAACCCAAATTTGTAGTTGTAGTGAGACAGTACCGCCACAGACCACAGACTGAGATGTATTAGCCCAGAGGTGGCCAGGAGGTCAAGGGGTGAGGGAAGGGAATATTTCCTGTCACTGGCACATCTCGTGTGCTGTGGTCAGTTCAGGGTAACCTAGCACAGGAGAGAAGTCAACAGATTGGAGGAAGTCCAGTAGAGAACCCCAAGGATGCACAGGGAGCATGTTGAAGGTGTTCAAGGAGAGGCTGAAGGTGCTCTCAGCAGCTTCTGAAGGATCAAGAGACTGCTAAGCTGTTTGGAGCATTTTTGACCAAAGGGAAAAACCTTCTTTTTGCCTTGGAAAGATGCCTTATGAATAAGGTCCTGGCTATCATCAGGGAAGTAATTCTGTCATCCTTCTGTGGAGAATTCAGAACACTGTGTCATAAATGCATCCCTTCTCCAAGCACAGAAGATGCCAACAGGGTGCAACAACTCTCTGCAGGAACTGTGCAGGTCTCGTAGAATGAACAGAGTGCAGTGGGAATGGGAAGAGGGTGGCAGAAGAGGAAAGGAGGAGATGTCAAAACCATGATCCTTTCTATGGAAATTAAACAATAAATCACAGCTGCTTGAATGATGAATTACAAGCTTAGACCTTCAGGTGTTGCCTGCCATGCAGAAAAACAACAACAACAACAACAACAAACTTGAAAAACCCAGGAAGAAGTTCAGATGACAACACAAAAGGTTTCAGAATTCTTTGAAATATGAGAGAGTATCCAGACCAATGGATGAAGAATTGACATGCAAGAGAAAGTCCTCAACTGAGCTAGTGGTGCACAACACAAGGAAGACACAATTACCTGGCAAATGACAGAAATTGCCTTTAACCTTCTGTGGTCATTACATTATTTAATCTGAATAGTTCTATGGTTGGGAATCACACAGAGGTCAGCTGGGCCACTGGACAGAATCTCATCACCAACAGCAATAAAAACAAGGGTTTTTTTGCTTTCCTACTCAAAATGTTACTTAAATGTGGCATTTAGCACCCCTGTTCCTACAGTGTCCCTGTTCCTGCTGTAATGAGAAAACTTCACGAAACAACCAAATCAAATTAAACATGTTCCTTGTCATTCATCTCTTCTAATAAATAACACCAAGCAGATCCCTGTGGGGGTGGTGGCTGTCACTTCTGTTTTCTTCAGCTCAGCCTTTTACCCTTGGACTGCCTGTCCTTGTGGAGTGGTAACAGCTGAGGAGGTGCTGAGAGAAGCAGTGTGGGCTGCTGGGCACAGTACCAGGTGGGAAGCCACAGGTTCGCTGTGGAGTCACCACTCTGTTTTCTGACAGTCATTCCCATTTCTGTGGGACATGGAGAGGGAGACCTGGCTAGCTCAGGAGACAAAGATGGGCATATTTGTCTGTCTGTGCTTACATACCTTCTGCAGAGAATGAGTTCAGCGTGAATAAGCAGTAAACCAAGATCTTTTTCCAAGCAAGCTAGCATCCACCTAGTCCTAAATCCTCCAGTTTCCTCTGGGAGTAGATCCTTTCTCCCACTTCCCTCCAAAAAGAAAATAGCAGGAAGCTGTTCTGTGATTTGTGCTTGCCTGTAAGAAATTGGCATGTGAAATCTCAGTGAGAGATTTCCCTGTAGAGAAATGGGAAGATAATTATTTGAGATGATCTAAGTTATTAAATTCACATACTCTCCTGCCCGGGTGTGTCTGAGTGGCCTAACCAGGACCTCTGTGTGTGTGACAAAATGGAAGTTCCCCGTTAATATCTTGGCTTCCTCATGACTCGTGGTGACAAACCATGTTTGAGCAGGTCTTGTACATGCTTTAGGAGTCAGCAGCTGCAATGAGGGGATAGTTTTGGGTCAGAAGTTTGCTTGCTTCAGCCTCCAGAGCTTAGGAAAGGTTGCTGCCTGTTGTGCTGTTTATCATTTCGGGGATCAATATGACAACAAATCTTCCTCTCTGGTGGGTAATGGGAAGAGAAATAACAGAGTGTGCTACAACCCTTATTGTCATCCTCCTGCTACCAGAGCTCAGGTCTGCTGATTAATCATCTATTCTGTGGTCCTATCCAAATTAGCCTTGATGCCAACTACACCCTCTTCAGTGCTACCAGTTCTACAGTTCGGTGGGGTCCTTGGGTGTCAGTACAGCCCTGCAACCCTTGCTCTGTTATTTTTTTCTGCTACTTTCAGATTGTGATTCATATTTCATTCATAACAGTCCTGGTATCTGTGTTACAAATCTCTCCATGCTGGCCAGAAAACCCCATTAACCTAAAGATGATCAGATGGGGCTCCATGGTCATACTTGGGCTTACAGATTTTTATGCAACTTTTCCAGTCTGCAACACCTGCCCTGCCACAACAGGCAGATTTATCACCTGGAAATCTCCCTTCTCCACTGTCCTCCACCAGCTTGGGTCTTCACAGGCAAGGTGAACAATTTTAGTCCATCCTTCTGTGTTTGAATGAGAGATTGCTCTTTCCAGGCCTTAAAATAGAGAGAGACTTTTAACAGATTTGAAAATGGAACTTAGGACCCTAAGTCATCACACATTTTTTGGAAGACGTGCTCTGCATCCATATCATGTTACTGCTCAGCTGCAGGACTTTTCTTAGATTATCTGAAAGTGGATCTGAACTGCTGTGCTCCAAAGTACAGACGTTATTTTAATATTGTGCTGAAATACTGACAATGAAATCTTGTTGCTTTAGTTAGGCAGTGAGCACTGTCACCCCAGGTCTTAAGAGTTTGAGTAAGCAGAGTTTGATTGCTGAAGTAAATTTTTACCATTTTGGAGTTCACAGGGTTTGTTTTACTGCAAAAGCAATTGGTGTCTCCCTTCTAAATTTCACTGGGCATATGTACAACATGCTACCTGAAAATCAGAAACTGTGTTTTCTGGAAACAGGTACTTCATGGGCCAAGAAGACAAGTTTAAGCAGAATGAGACATATTTTAGAGCAAACAAGGCTTGCCTAATTGAATATGAAGCTCAAGAATTTACATGGAAGTTCAGATGCTAATACACAGAAACTCAGCAACCTGCTGGCCACAGATCCAGCTGGAGAATGGTTCAACACTGATGCAGAATTGCTGAGCAGTACAAGACTGCAGAATGCTCTTCATCTCCCAGCTGAACACACTTGGTCTGGGGCCAGACACCAGGACTCCTGGTCTGAAGAGGACCAGGTGTCCCAGTGAAGTCACAAATTTTAGCTATTTGGTTTGGTTTACAGATCAGGCAAGAAAAGTCCTGATTTTTTGCAGTCGAGTAATCTGTGCACCCTTTCCATACAGAATGCTGTCAGATGGACTTGCTCAGCAGGAAGCTGCTGGAGGAAGGCTGTCTCCTGGGTCACCACAGCCCTCAGCAGTCATTTTCCAGCTGGACTAGCTAAAAGGCAAAGCAATGCATCCCATAGACTTGTCAGAAATTATCCTTTTTTATTTGTTTTGTGTCTGACCATTTGGTTTTACTTCTAGGATCAAGGGTACTGGGATGAGACACGGTGCATCCCACAAAGTGATCCTTCAACGTGTGCCATCAGGACACCTTGGGGGAATCTGCAGTGGCAGATGTGCCAGCAAAAGTTAGAGGAGCTCATTTAGCCCATGGTTTGCCTTTAAGAGACTTGATGAATGAGACATTAAAGATACAAAGGTGATTAAAGCTGAGGGTGGAAATCCAGCTATGCACCCATTAGACTTGAAAAGTTCTCTAGGGGGAAAAATAAACAGGAAAGAAAATATTCCAATTCGTGTTTTTACAGTGATGGCTCTGAGATCAGGCAGTGTTGCCAGGAGTTACATGCATTGGGAATGGGCAAGCTTCAGACTGCAGCATAAGAAAAACTGGGAAATTGGTGCTCCATGCTTGTAACAGGGACCCTGGCCTTTGTTTCCCAGTGATGCTGACCTCTCATGAAATCTGCAGCTATGATAAGAGGGTGTAAAATACTACTATTATTCCTTCCTAAAAATGATATATGTCCTTTACATAGATGAAAAAAATAATCAGATAATGTAGAAAGCAGGAGAGAAAAGCATCTGAGGATTTTCTTTGTCAGCAAAAGATATCCTTCCTTTGGCCACCATCCTAAGGAGTGTTTGAACAAGGCTCTCAGGCACAGGGTGGGATTGTTGGGGCATCCTATGTCGAGCCAGGTATTGGACTTGAATGATCCTAGTGGGTCCATTCTAGCTCAGGTTACTCTGTGATTCTGTGATAATCTAAGTTCCGCTTCAGCAAAGGCACAGAAATGTCACCTGGCACAAGGCAGGGCCTATCCCTGTGGTTCCCAATTATTTTATAGATAAGCCTGTCTCCTGAGAGCAAGCAATATTCACACACATCACTGACTCTGACTGTTCACCTGCCTCAGGGCTGCCAGGGGCTCCCCTTCACCTCATGGGGCTCCTGCTGGAAAGCCTGCAGTGTCCCAGGCCTCGTATTACACCTCTGCTAATGTGAAACTCTGTCACACTGGGTGTGCTCAGTTTAATTATGCTTCCAGGCATTCTCCTCATTAGCAGGCTTCTCAAATGACACAGAAGATGTAAGGCCTGTTCTATGAGAAGCTAACAGATATATTGACAAAAGTATTTGTATAAATCTCAGCCATTTTCCTCTGACTTATGTCTTGATAAGTTCTGTGAAACTAATTGAGATAAAAGTCTAATTCGTTCAACTCCAAAGAAGCTGAAACAGCATCAGCAGAAAACGAGGGGAAACAATTAAGAGAGTCTGAGCAAACAGAAGGGGAGGCAAATTAAGATGGTCATAAGTTATAAAAATAGTGAGTATTTGGGCTTGAGGAAAGGAGACAGTGAAACACTGGGAAGCTGTGGCCATCTCACTTTTTCTTCATCTTTAACACATCACCTAAGTCCTTGTCTTGCTCCTACAAATACAACTGCCTCCCTGCAGGAACCACACACCCTCCCAGGTAAATGGGATCATTTGGAAGCCACCTCAGTGAAAAACAGGAGGGCCTAATGTTCCCAGCTACATGTCACTGCAAGATCAATGCTCCAGCCTGTGTGCCCTGCTCAGCAGAATTCCAGCTGGGATAAAACCAGCAGGAGCTGGGGTAGATTCTGTCCCTGCAGCATGGCTTACCTCTCATTTAGCCAGCCAGGAGCACTCCCTGCAGAGGTACAGACAAAGCTTAGCATGTTGGTCACTCAGTAAGAGGTGCCTTGGCTTTGCAGAGTGTGCACAAAAAGAGCTGTGGCCACCTCAAGACGATTGTCCCCAAGTATCGAGGTGCCCCGACAAGCACCCGCTGATCGTGCCACCAAGGAAGTGGCTGCAAACCTCTCATTGCTCACTGATGAGGTCCAGAACTGTTTTTACACCTTCTTCTCTAAATAAGGAAGCTGCCTGTGAGGTCTCTGACTCCCCAACCAATTTGACTCCTTTGCTTCCCACAGCCAATGAAATCCCACTCCTGCCTCCAGTCTTGGGTGACAGCACTCCAACCTCAGCAGGCAGGGAGGACAGCAGGTTTGTGTTACAGCCCTGGCAGCCTCACCTTGGGCAGGCTGTTGATGTCAGAGTGATGATGTGGGCAGGGACAGCCCCTGCACTATAAAGATGGCTCAATCAAATATAACAGAGGCTGCCCAGCAGGAAGCAGGATCTACAAACCATGGTCCCCACCAGTTGGAGTCCTGCTGGCCTGTCTCTGCTCCCAACCCAACTGCTATCAGGCTTTAGTTTCAGGTCAGCAAGCTCTATTTGCTTTCCAAAAATAAGCCTCTGCCACCATGCTGAAGGGAGAAAAACAAGAAGGGCGGTATTTTTAGGGCCATTAATTCTGACCACGTGCCCAGGAGGTGAACCGGATGGCCACGGCACAAAGACTTCTCATCACTATGTCCTGCGACGCCAGCGCTCACCGGACGTTGCCTGCGTTCCTTCTCCTGGGTTTGCTAGCCGGGATTGCTGCCACACACCCAGTTGTAAGCAGAACTAATGGCACATTGCTGGAGAGAGGATGGCAATCTCTGCTGTCCAGGTCCATGGCTGGGATGTCAGGGGAGAAGGCAGATGTGAACTGGGAGAGTGACTATTTGCTAGGAATCAAGAGGCAGCGGAGGCTTTACTGCAACGTGGGCATCGGGTTTCACCTTCAAATCCTCCCAGACGGAAGGATAAGCGGAGTTCACAATGAAAACCAATACAGTGAGTTGCATCCAGAAATGAAATAGAATAGATGTCACTTAATTGCTGTGAACTCTAGTAATCACCCTTCACAGAGTGCAAATGTTATGACTTGATATTATTAATCTCTGCTGCATCTGTTGCCTTTTAAAAGTCTCTGGGATCAATAAACATGAACCCTTCTGGCTGAAAAGTGGCACAAAATGCTTAGACAAATTTAGACAGAATTTATTTTTACCTGCTTTGCTGCACAGATGAGAAAACACAAACCAGGTCGAAAACTGACTTTCTGCTGCATTTTCTTGCTCCTCACCTTCTCATTTGCCTTTTGAATCTGGGAGGTTTTTACTGAGTCCTAAGTGCCAAAGCATGATTCTTAAATCCCAGCTGACCAGTATTTTTGGGACACTCAGTGTGTCCCATGGAAGGCGTTTGCTGGTCCTGCTTTGCTCATTCTTGTGGGTGCTGTTCTGTTACCCTAAGAATTAAGGAAAGCATTAGTCATGTGGATTTGAATTTCCTGTAGAGGGCAGTTGCTAAAATCTTTTGCAGCAGATGTCATGTGGGACTTCAAAATGCAAGCCACACTTCTTTAAGGCTCAGTAAAAATCCTTTTTGTAAGTATAGCATATTACATAAAAATAATTTTCTAATTGAAAAGCTCCAGAGTTCGACAGATCAAAAGAGTTTGATAGAGCAAAAGGCTTATACAGAATGTGATTACAATTCTAGAATAATTATTTTAAAATCCTGTGACATGAGGAAAAACCCAAGATCTTCTCTGTGTATTTTGCTGCATTAGCGAGATAATTCTCATAAAGAATATATGACAAATTTGTTAGGGTTTTAAAAAAAAGATAACTGAATTGCCTTCTATTAGCTCTGTATTCTGTGACAACACTCCTATTAAACTTCATGTTTTTCAGGTCTCTTTGAAATATCCACTGTAGAAAGAGGTGTTGTAAGTCTGCTTGGTGTGAAAAGTGCTCTTTTCATTGCAATGAACAGCAAGGGCAGGTTGTATGGGACGGTAAGTACAAGTGCAAGTAGTTTTTCACAGTTTAAACAAAAAGGTTTTGAAGTAGTTTGTTTTGGTTTTGTGTTTTGCTTTGTTTGTTTGGGTATAGTTTGTTTTGGTTTTGTTTGTTTCAGTCTTTTCCTTATGGAAATCTCTGATTACAAGCAGAGAAAATAGCCCTGGTGTTACAGGGAGCCTGCCCAGCGTGCTGTCATCAGTGCTATTTAATGCAATGAGCAGCGTGGCTGTTACAGGGCTGGGATTTTAAAGCTTTCCTGTAAGACTGTACAGGGGACACCTTAGGAAAATGAACATATTCTTAAAATAACACGGATTAATTAGATGGTTTCTTCTAAGGTCACAGGGCTGCAAACACGTTGTAGCAAAGCTGAGCCCCGTTGATTCCATCCTGCATTGCATTGTGTGTAGGAGAGGCACAATTATAGCTATTTCCAACAGCCACCCTTAGTAAAATAATGACCACATGCTCCCTCCTACCAAAATCAACCACACCATCAAGAATAAATAGGAAGTCTACCCTACAAGGTCAATGTGTGGCTGGGGTTATTTTAATGATTGGTTTTGTGAGATCAGTTGCAAAGGGTGAGAAAATAATAATAACTATTAACAATGGTATGCAAATCATACTGAAACACCATCATCCTAATCTAGACGATTTGCTATTTAAATGCAGTTTAACCTCTGAGATGTGAGCAACACGTCTCCAGTCTCAACATCCAGCAGAAAAAGTGCTGGTTAGGAGGTGCATTTTAAAGAGGCTGTCTCTGGGCAATCGGCAAAATCAGCCCATCTCAAAGTAATGAATGGCACTGGTTGTATCAATCTCTTCTGTAGAGGAACAGCAGAGTCCTTTCCTTTGGAACAGCTGTAATTTCAACAAAGCATTGAAGTCGTTTAAAATAATGCCAAATGTTGTGAGGGACCTGTGGCTTTTTACTAACCTGACTGATTCCTTTTCACACTCACAATGACAGTAGGACACTTTAAGGTCTCACTTCAGGAATATTCTTTCAATCACAAGTGATCCCAAGCACCTAAAAAGTGCCACAAGTCCAACTGCTTTACTTAGCTGCGTCTTCCTCAAGAAGTGCAGCGTCTGGCTTCAGAAATCCTTTTGATGTCTCCCCCCACTTTCAATATAGTTTTGTTTATCTTCAAAGACACTTTCAAAAAGCTGTAAGAGATGTGTATTTTCTTTGCATTGTTCACTGCACAGAACAATGTGTTAAGTTAAACTCTTACAGGCTTTATGCCCACAGATGCCCAAATAAAACTGCATTGGTGGCATCTCATGTGCCAGACATTTGAAGTCAGAGAATTATTCTGCTTTCTCTTTTAATTTCCTTTGCATTTGTCTCCTGCTTGCCCTTGCACCTCCTCTCACAGATAACTCCCTCTCCTTGGATTTTCATGTTTTGACATGGAGGAAATTAAAACTATTTTCCCAGCTTAGAACTAGCTGCACAGTTAAATATTACTAATGGTTTAAGAAAGGAAAGATTTATTGCTAATCAAATCTCTTATTCAAGCAAGCAGTTGTCCCTGGACACTGCTGTTTGGAAAAGCTCTGAAGGTTTCGACAGCCAGCATATCATTTTTTTAATAAATGACAGAACTTCTGGCGGGGGAGGTCTTAAATAAAGCTGTTGTTTGGGCAAGACGGTGTGATGCTGACAGAAATCATTACTTGAAAGTAAAATGAAGAAATCCATGATTTATAATGAATTAACTCGATCTGCCACAGGAAATACACAGTCCATTATCTGGACAGGTGGCATCTGAGTTCATCTGACACCAAATTAGCACCAAGGAGGGAGATTTATTGTTGGCCGCAGTGGCTGTGGCACCACCTGTCGCACACTGCAAAGAGCCCTGGTGTAAAAATGCAAGGAAGAAAAATGACCTAGGCCTTGGTGGAATATTGATTGTACCTGATTTGTATCCCCACCCCCTACCCTTGCTGTTTCTTAGGCTGTTTTCCAAGATGAGTGCAAATTCAAGGAAACCTTGCTGCCCAATAACTACAACGCGTACGAATCCAACGTTCACCGTGGTGCTTACATAGCCCTGAGCAAACATGGCAGGGTGAAGAGAGGGAATAAGGTTTCTCCTGCCATGACAGTGACCCACTTCTTACCAAGAATATGAGCACCAGCAAAACAGATGATTAAATCCCAGGACAAAGTGTTTTGTTTTGCACATGGGGAATAACCTCCCAGGTAAAGTATTTATACTGGTCATAAAAAAAAAAAAAGAAATCTCTATATGTATGTGTATATTTGGATAAAATATTTGTACTAGATTCACCACATAGCATATGAAATACAATGCTGCTTCTCTTCTACTCTGTACAAATTTTACATGGCTGTTTGCCTCCTTTGGTGCTGTACAGAGAAAAATGCAAGCTAGAGTGCAAATGAAGTTTTTGGAAGATCCGGAATGGCTGTGGGCAACCATCTAATCAATCATAGGTGATTTACTAAATATTATTTACCTCAGATAATAACCTCTTGTAGTGAGCTGTTTACATACCATGGGCCAAATCACCAGATGATTTTGCTTCACCAGAGCTTCAGGCAGTTCACTCCATCTGAATATCTGCCTTCACCCCCCCTCTATAGACTGTGTCCTGTCCTGTAAAGTCCCCAACCTGTTTTGATCATTTAAGGTGCCAATTCCACAACTGCTTCTACACAAGCAAACTGTCTGTTCCTGGAGCCCCTCTGTCTCTGAAGGGATTCTCCAGGGTCTCCTCACATGGACTGGTTGGCAAAATGAAGACCTACAATCAATTTCTCATGGGAAGGGCCACAGGATAAATCACAGATGGGTCCCAAATGCAAAACTGATTTGGAGCTGAGGATTTTGAATGGAATTTTGTGAGCTTAGTTTAGACTTCCTTCCAATATAGATGTGTACATCTTTAATATTAATATTTGTGTATATATAGACATGGGATGTGTGAGTGTGCATCTATGTAATTACATACTTTTAATGAATCAATCATCCCAGTGTCCTGATGCCCAGGTGCCTTTATATAAAAGAAAAGCAATATTTAAAGGCACTTTATTTCATTTAGCTTGAATGTTGCTAATTTCTGAAAATTAGAACTGCTCTGTGGGATGCATTTTATAAAATATAAGAAATTCATGGAAGCTTCCAGCAAAGGGTTATTTTAGAAAACTCTGTGTTGAATTTTCACTGTCTTAAGTATATTTGGTTCTTCTCTATCATACCTCCCTGAGGTATGAAGGACAGAGAAAGAAGGAGGCTACACAAGCATACCTTCCCATGTTGGGACAGAGGAATTCGTGCCATAATTCCAATTTCTGTCACTTGCAAAGCATCAATTTCAAAGACAACACAGCAAGCTGTATGAAACACTCTTCAAAGCTCTCTTAGAAGCTGTATAAATGGCACATAACCTTGCCTTGCTATTTTGACAACCCTTTTCCAGATCACCAATGAAGCTGCATTCTCTGTGCCTTTGAAAGAGTATTTTAAGAGGCCCTAAGTCAATACTCACTATAAATGTCAGTTACCAGAAGCCTTGGGATTCCTGCATTGGTGGCATGCTCCTAAATTTGAAACTAGATTCAGTGCAATGTCAGAGCATGAGCATTTTCAGCATAGATGGACCATGCTGCTGCAGAAGTGAATATCTGAGTGCAAGATTATCTCCCACGTCCAGCCAGAATGGGGCTATGTCCAGCCTTGACATGCCATTCTATTTGCAGGGGCTGTCTATTCGTGATAAATTTGAGCCTTCTGACATGCATGAGAGACACTGTCAGGGCCAGATCCACAGCTGGAGTAAATCAGCCCAGGAAAACGATCAGTTTGTAGCTGCAGAAGATTTGGCCCAAATGACGTACCCACAAGGATGTTCCCACTGCCACCATTCCAGAGAAACTGTCAATGCAGTTGTTTTGTGAACAAGATACAGTTTTCCAGCATCTCTAGTGTGACTTATACTTGAATTTGTCTGGCTCAAATGTAAGTGATGATCATGGTGTAAATGAAGGGAAAAAAAAGAGTGGAATGCTGCTCACAGTACAGGAATGGGATGCTTCGGGGGATGCTTTGGAAGGAAAGAAGTTGAAAGGAATTGCTCTTCGTTTTCTGGACTTGCAGTATTTTCAGAGAGAAGCCAAGATGACACACTTTGTTCACCCACAACGTGTGCAGCAGTTTGCTTTGGAAAAATGTGCATTTGAAGTGAAAAATCAGGATGTTTTGAGTGGGGAGAGAGTGGGTCAAGGAAAAGTTTGGAGGGTATCAGGCAGTACATTGATCTAGAGTTCCTAGAGGTACAGAGAGCTGTGCTGAAATACATTAGCTGGCAACCTGTATCCTGGTGTTATAGTCCTAAATGTCTTTGAAATGAAGTTTGAAAAGGATGGAAGAGTCCAGGGCTGTAGAAGGAAGTAAGAGTTCAAATGCTGGCACACAAGCTTTTCCTCATCACAGCTTAATCCAGCATCCATCCTTAAGACAGGATAAAGTCTGTTCCCTCTTAAATCAGGGCAGCCTAGAGAAAGTGATTGTTGCCAGGACTGGTAAGCTTTGGGACAGCTGGCACAAAAGGTGGGAATCAGACCTACTGGCTCCATTTTGCACACACTGGTCAAACGAGGACAACCCGTAGACCAGGTCACAAGAAGCCAGAAAAAGAGGAAACAGCCTCAAGCTGTGCCAGGGGAGGTTCAGGTTGGACATCAGGAAGAATTTCTTCACTGAAGGACTGGTCAGGCATTGGAACAGGCTGCCCAGAGAGGTGGTGGAGTCACTATCCCTGGAAGTGTTCAGGAAATGACTGATGTGCTCTGGTCTGGTTGCCAAGGTGGGGGTTTGTCAAAGGTTGGACTTGATGATCATGGAGGTGTTTTCCAACCTCAGTCATTCTGTGATTCTATAAATCTGTTTAGTCACAGCCTGCTAGGCTGAGACTATTCTTACAAACTGCAGACCCTTTTGGATGCAGTTTTGGTGGGCGTTTGGACAGCCTCATCAGTCACTCTGCTGAGTTACTCTTTACATCACTGCTTTTTTCCTCATTACACCTCAATGCCAGCCAGGTCAACATGGAAATCACAGCTGAAATCAAAGAAGTCTATGTGACTACATAAAGAAAACTCATGAAACTAAAGGGATTTCCCAAATCAGGGCCGAATTAGGAACTTCAAAATATGTCAAGTGTGTATCAACAGGGGTCATGCCATGGGCTATGAGCTTTGAGAGCATTGCTGTGAATGCTCCACATCAGCCTGTCCTGCCCACATTTTGCACATGGGATTTTCCTGTGGAGCTGATGCCTATTTTTACAGCTTCTCCTCCCTCAGGCAAACCCCATAACATTCTAAGACTTAATTCACCCCTGTTAGAAAGCAGATTTGGCTGGGAATGAATCATGTTCTTAAATAAATGTATTTTTCCCAGACATGCAGAGACACAGACACATACACAGTGGAAAAGCGGAGTAATATTTGTATACCTCACTAGTTCAATTCCAAGATTTTATTTTGCACAGTAAAATGGTGCCAAAGTTCTCAGATTGCTTTTTTTTTCACTAAAATATACCTCATGTTCTGACTCAATATGGACTCACAATTGAGACTGTAAATCTGCAAGAAACACAAAACTGTCCAAATAATTGTTTGTGAAATTGCTTCTATTTTTATATGTATGTGCTGCGCACAATAGTTTAATGTATTCATAAAATAAAATTTTATATGTTTTTGGTAGTGTTTTGACTGTAAATCCCTCTTAACATTTGTTTTTTTCCTTGATTCAGAAACGCTATGTTAACACCTCCTCCAAACCTAGTTTTTATTCACCTCTAGAACCAGAATATGTATTGGTATGCTTCAAACTTTTGTAGACCTTTGTGTAATTCAGATTTCTTGCCTGGGGAGTGTGCAGGTGTCCTGGGAGGTGTGGGAGCCATGCTCCCTTCCCACTCTGTGCTCTCAGCTTGGGGAATGAAAAATCTCCCAGGAATTCTGGGGACAAGAGATGGTAGATAAGCCTCACTATGAAGAATAGGAAACATTTTGCCAAGTTTACCTCGTCTTCTGCTTCCTCACAGGTAATTTGAAACTTATTAATGTCTCAATTTCTATAGAGATATTTAGATGGGAAAGGACTGTTGGAGGGCTTGAATCCAAGCTCTTAGATGAGTCCAGGACCAACTTAAAAGCTAAGGGAAGATGTTTCAGGAAGAATCCCATCTACCCATCTCCTGCAACAAAGGTAACGTTTTCTCCCACTCTATTGACAGAGGTTTGTAGCTGACTGAACCAAGTAGCTCCAGCTTCCTGCAGCTGGCAGGAGAAAACTCTTTAATTTGTAGCAAAGCTGAGCTTTTTTTCTCCTTTACTATAAGCCCCAGGGCAGCAGGGGAGGGAGGATTCTGCCCCTCTGCCCCGCTCTGCTGAGACCCCCCTGCAGGGCTGCATCCAGCCCTGGGCCAGCACAGGAAGGACAGGGAGCTGCTGGAGCCAGGACACAGCAGAGACACCAAGGGACCACAGAGATGGAGCAGCTCTGCTGGGAGCAAAGGCTCAGGGAATTGGGATTGTTCAGCCTGGAGAGGAGAAGGCTTTGGGGTGACCTCATTGTGGCCTTCCAGTGCCTGAAGGGAGCCCACAGGAAAGATGGAGAGAGACTCTTGACAAGGGCCTGGAGTGACAGGACAAGGGGGGAATGGCTTCACACTGATGGAGAGTGGGTTTAGATGGGATATGAGAAAGAAATTGTTCCCTGTGAGGGTGGTGAGGCCCTGGCAGAGGTTTCCCAGAGCAGCTGTGGCTGCCCCATCCCTGGCAGCATCCAAGGCCAGGCTGGATGGGGCTCTGAGCAACCTGGGCTAAGTATTGGCCATCTAATTAAAGATAGGCTCATAAAAGGAAATAAACAGCTGCATATCTCTTTTCGCATTGGTTTTCGGGGATTTTTTTGTTTGGTTTACTTTTGGCATTTGCTGAAGCCACCCTGCTCTGCATCAATTTGAGCAATGGAGGAGACAATTAGGTCCCAGGCATTTAACTACAGGTGACTTTGTTCCTTTGAAAAATGGCCCAGCTGCAAACTCTTGTGCTCCATGTTTGGAATCACAATGACTTGCAGAAGCCAAGAGGACATTTGGTTTCCTTGTCAGAACCCAAGATTAAGGAGGAAGTGAGAATCTCTTCCAGGTGCTGGACAACTGAGGAGGAGGAGACTCAGGCTAAGATAAAACACTGGACATCTCTATGTTTAATATATGTAATGCAAACTGGAATTGCAGTGAACTGCAGTGAACTGCAGTGAGCAGTCCTGGCTAAGGAAATAGCTGTCATTGGAGAAAAAAATTATAAAAACAACCAACCAAGTATGCAGCCACAAGCAGAGATTTCTTTTTTTTTCTCTCCAGCCAAGTTCTGCATCCAGCTCAGTCCAAAAGCATGTTTGTTTTGGAAGGCATAGGCTGCTGAAAAGTGTTTGGCCAAAATCCAAGGGGCCAATAAGTCCAGATGAGCTGAACGAGCTGTGTCCTTGAATCATGAGATTTGAACATATTATTCAATCCTGGATCTCATGAGCACATATAATTGTTGTTTATTTCTTGTCACAGGGTGTGGACCAAGATGCCTTGATTAGCACTAATTATTTTCCCCCTCACAATTAACTGTTTACAACTCACAATTTTATTGTATGCTTTCCTGAACCATAGCTGACAGCTCTGGAATAGCTTCTCCAAGGACAATGAGACCACACCAACTTATGTCAAACAAGAAATCATTAAGGATGATATCTAAAACAACACAGTTTATAATTACACTTGTTTCAGGGCACTCTGAAGAAGAGCTTCCTTTCCTTCTTTTTTTTATGAGAAATGATCCATCCTGAGTCATTCCAGGTGGCTGGAGCCTCACTTTTTTCCTGGAGTTACTCTGCCTATGACCTGAGCCCAAGACTCACTGGTCCAACACAAATCTTCCAGCTTATTGAAGAGGCAATAAAACAAAATGATGCAGACACCCAAAGAAGGGAATTATACTAATCAGCATAGGTGTCACTCAGTAGATCAGGAGCACTTTAACTACCTCAGTTATTCGGTGAGGGATAAGCCAGTTTACATTTAACCCAGGGTCAAAACACAGGTGGAATGGCTTCAAAGTCACAGAGAGTGGGTTTAGATTGGATATGAGGAAGAAGTTCTTCCCTGTGAAGGTGCCGAGGCCCTGTCACAGGCTGCCCAGAGAAACTGTGGTTGCCCCATCCCTGGCAGTGTCCAAGGCCAGGCTGGATGGGGCTCTGAGCAACCTGGAATAGTGGCAGGTGTCCCTGGCCATGGCAAGGGGGTTGGAATGAGATGGGCTGTGGGGACCCTTCCAACCCAAACCACTCTATGATTCGATGATAATGATGATTTTGCCAAGCCAATGACTACAGAAATAGAAACTGTGGGAAAGTGGATATGTATGGGGCATGTCTGGGTGTCACTTTCTGTAAATCTTCAGCAAATCTGCAGGTGTGTTGCACATTTTGGAGAGAAACTTGCAAATTTCAAAAAACAAGCTAATCTCCAATGGGATTTTTTTCCTACACCCCGTAACAGGTCATCATGCAGGTCCACAGGCCACCTGGGTGACTGGAATTTCTTGTGTATAACATTTCTTGTGTATGTTTACGTTCTGCACAACCTCAGTTCATGCTGAGATGGTCATCAGTTGGGCACGAAGGTGGTACCTTGAATTCATTTCCATTCTTCCAGAAGTGGAGACTGTGGGAAGAATCAACCATGGTACAAAGGGTCAAGAAGTGACACCAGTGTCAAAGAGACATAGTAATCATGTTCAGGGTAGGCAGATGGGCTAACCAGCCTCTGGCATGTAAGGATGTTCATTTGGCATAATGGAAAGGATAATAAAGAAGATTTTTTAAATTTAAAAAAAAAGTATAAAGTTGCATTTCTAAGTTTTGAAAAAAATGACAGCAAATAAATCTTTGTTTTTGGAGAACTGAACAGTTTGATGAGAGTCCAGAACTTCAATAAAGATGACAAGAACAGCCTGACTGACTTATTTGAAAGAAAATGCATTTCCCAACCAGCCCTGGCATGGCACCAGTTTGTGACAGCTGTGAAAATGGCCAAAGATCAGTAGAGCCCAGGTGCAGGATCAGTGTCCCAACAGCTGATGAACCTTTGCACAATGTGACTCTCAAGTTCCTCCTTGCCAACAATGTGGCAGGCTGAGAAAGCAACATGAAGAACTATTGTGTCTACACTGCAAAAAAAAGAAAAATAAATTGTAGCTGCACAACTACCTGGAAAGTCATTTTGAGAAGGAAAACCTGAATCAGAGGCAGAGTTCAAGACATATTTTTGCCAGATTTCTGTTCAGTCTCATAAATCCTCCTCAGTGTGCTCCCTGTCACAGAAATACCTCAGAAAACAGAATCCAGCTTCTGAGCAAAGGTGAGCTAACAGAGTTTAGCTAAAGCACTGAAGCCACTGTTACTTGTCTTGCCCTGCCCCTTAAAAACTTTGATCTCCATGTTTCTTTAAAGGATTCCAGAATCATAGACTGGTCTTGCAGTGGCTTAGGGAATCTTTGTATTTTAACTTGCATTAGAAACACTGAGTACAAGGGCAATGTTCAGTAATTACTTTCTTCATTTATTATTTAGGCTTTTGTGTTAAAAAAAATTACTCTTAAAACTTACAGAAAGCAAAGATTTCTCCAATGAAGTTTTAGTTTCAAAGAGATCCCACAAAAAATAAGAGCTAAAGAGCAAGACCTGCAATTGCACTGAGGCACCTCTAACCATATCAGTCACATGCTGTGTTATTACTGTCGCACAGTAAAAGTGCCCTTAGCTGATGATGATGTCTGCATATTTTGTTTTCTTGTTTCACTGCATTACTCTCTCCCTCTTTTCATTTTTCCATTCCTAATTTCTTTAACTTAAGCCTTTTTTATCTCTTCTTCAAGGAGACAGATCTGAGTGAAACATGTGAAACCAAGAGATTTGAGTAAGTTTAAAATTAGGTTACAATCAAGTTTATTATCAATCCTTATCTTCTGCCTAACAAGGGGAAAATATCAATTTAGTTTATTGGAAACTGTCAATGAATGTAGTGGCAGATGTCATTGAATACTAGAAATACTTAGATCAGAAGGGGCTCCTGGATGTTTCTAGTCCAAGCTGAGATAATATTGGGAAATAGGAAACTTTACATAAACCAAAGAGTTTTCCAAATGTAAAACCATCAGCCTGGTTTTAGGCACCTTGCAGTGTATTACAATAGGAGATGGATGACTGAAGTGACTTTCTTGAGGCTGTCTATCTGTGTCCCCAGGATTCCTGGAAGCAAGCACACCAGGACAAAAAAGACACTTTGTCAGACAAGACAAAGTGCCTGGGCAGGCAGGTCAGGAGGACTGGGTGTGCATAGGGCAGATTTCAGAACCCAGACAAACTTCAGCCCTTCCAAGCCTCAACACCAAACCAGAACATTTTGCAGCCTTCCAGACCTGAGGGGAGCCTACAGGAAAGACGGAGACAGACTCTTGACAAGGACCTCGAGTGACAGGAAAATGGGGAATGGCTTCACACTGACAGAAGTGTAAGGTTAGATGGGATATTATGACGAAATTATTCCCTGTCAGTGTGCTGAGGCCCTGGCACAGGTTGCCCAGAGAAGCTGTGGCTGCCCCATCCCTGGAAGTGTCCAAGGCCAGGTTGGATGGGGCTCTGAGCAACCTGGGATAGTGGAAGATGTCCCTGCCCATGGCAGGGGGTTGGAATGAAAATATCTTTAAAATTCCTTCCAATCAGGCCATTCTGTGATTTTTTTTTTTTAATTGAGGGTATCAGCAGCTCTCACCACAAATTGCACCCATCCTCTCTTCCACAACACCTAAGGAAACTTAGACCCCTTAAAATGACAGAAACACTCTCTGCTCAGAAAACAAAACCATTTAGGGACTGGTTCTGCTTTGCCTGGGAGCTGTGCCAAGGATTTCAGCTGGAGGAGGAATGAGGCCCTTCATTTCAGTTCATTAGAGCAGGCACACTGCAGAAACTGCTGGTACAGGCTGCGGTCCCAAACCCAGTGGGCTGTGCTTACCTCATCTTTTTCACGTAGGTGAGCTGAGCCAGGATGTTTTCTTTAGTCGTGGGCAGTGTGACAAGAATGGGGCCTCCAAATAAGGTCACTCAGGATGTGTTTAACAACACCGGGTGAAGGCTGTGGCAAAGGCATCTGCACACACACACACACACACACACACACACACAGCATCCACTGTACATTCCCTTGGCTCAGTGCGTCAGTATTCCTAGAATAACTGCTGGAGAGGCACTCCACCCTTGTGCTTCCAATGCTGGGGGTGTGACCATCCCAGAGTGACTTGTAACAGTGATTTTAAGGAAGGGGAGGCAGAGGGACAGGCCCCTGATTTCCGTGACCTCTTTTGAAGAGATGCAGTGCAAAGGAAATTATTAAGAGCAGAGGTAGTTTCGAATCTGTCAACCCAAACTCCCGTGTGAGCTGAGCAGCAGAGAGCAAGAGGCTTCCTGAAGCCAGCACAGGCACTCAGATGGCACAGAATGCTGCAAAAGGGCAAGCCACCCACCTGTTTAAATATAAGTCAATATGCTTTATTAGGCAAGAGTGCTACAGGTGCTCCTACGTGATGAAAGGAATACCAGCACTGTGTGGGGACGTGTAGTTTTACTCGTATGAGAATCCTTGAAGGCAAATCTATTGGATTGAGTAGAAAACTTTTTTTTTACCTGCAGATTTCTGATGGTCCACAAAGCCCTTCCAAAAGATAACTGCAAGTCACTTGTAGTAACTTAAATCTATTGCAAAAAAACCCTTGCCTTTGCCTTGTGAGTCCTCTCCAGAAGTGAGGGGATAAACAGTAAAAGAAAGCAGCTCAAGGGATGACATTTAGCTGCTGAGGGTTTTACAGAGTTGAGATGGTAAGTTTGGATTGCAAAATGACCTAAAGCTGAAATTCAAAGCAGTCAAAAGGGGGGAAAGTCAGACCTCAATCTGCTCCTGTGACCCTCAGCTCCTTCTACGTACACTTCTGCAGCTAAATGATGATACCAGGGAGGCCTGAGTGTCATCCATGTTCTAGCTGAGGTACCTGGCCCAGATGAGTGCCCAGAATACCTGGCTAAACCTCAGCTGAGCTGCCTCTGGAGCAACGAGCAGGAGGCAGCAGGAGCAGGCCTGGGACAAAAGGCATGGCAGGGAGGGGGGGAATGAGACTCACAAAGGGCTGGAGCACAAATCACAGAATCACAGAATTATTTGGGTTGAAAGGGACCACAAAAACCATCTTGTTTCAACCCCCTGCCACAAGCAGGGACATTTTCCCCCTAGACCAGGTTGCTCAATGATTACCTTGAATTTCATCCTGAAATTTCATCCTGAAAGCTGGGGTCTGCCTTATCCATCTTTTTTTTTTCATCTTTTGCTCTGGAGTGAGGATTTCCTCACTGTACCTTGGTTCCTGACATTCATAATAGGTGGTAGCTCATCCAGACTGCCTCGCAGCTCCCTTTCCAGGATACATCTAAGGAGCACCCTGCATCGCTGTGGCATCTGACACTGGCTGTGTAGCACTCCTGCAGTGGGAAGTAGAAAATGTGGCAATGTGAAATGGTTGTGATCTTTAAATTCAGTCCCATTTTTTCCTTTTATTTCTCCCTACAACAAGCAATTTCTGTTAATTATCAGCAATTTCTTAGCTGAGAACTAAGATAAGCCATCTCAATTCATCAAACACCACAGAGCAATATAGAAATCTGAAAAATCAATACCAACTCCCGTGGTAAAAGTTGCAGAAATATTGTTATTGCTGATGCATAGCATGCAAGACAAGAAAGGTTGTCATCACTTCTATTATAACAGACTTGGCTGAACGAGTAAAGCAGCTTTCATACAGCTGGCTACCCCATCAACTTCTGAATGGGTAAAGGAATAAGTGAAATACCCACAGAAGGAATAAATGGATCAGCTTGAAATAAAAAGACATGGACTGTAAAAAAAACAACAAAACAAAAAAAAACAAAAAAACCCACAACAAACCACATGCAGTGGGAACTTACAAGTTTAAAGCAAAAAAAGTCCATGAAAAAGCAGAATTTGTATCATCATTCTCACAAGCAGGGACTTAATAAATTCACTTTAGCCCAGGACATTAAACAGAACTTAGTAAAGTCTGAAGTTTTCCTGATGCTGTGGGAAACTTCAGGAAATGCCAAACAATTTAAGCTTGTAAAAGTAATCTTTGCTTGTATGATTATTATAAAAAGAGAAACAAATGCTCACAACTGGCATGTGCTTAAATGAGGCTGAATAAATTTTTCAAACATCTGAGAATGTTTTCTGTGCTACCAAGGCACTGCAGAAAGATCAGATCAGCGCATGCTGGCAAGCACAGCAAAATGTCATCGTAAATATCAAACATCAAACCAGAAAAACTGCCATCACAAAAGAATGACAGAATATTCCAAGAGGGTATAGTGCTTCTGTGAGACTCTTCTGCAACTGAGGTATCAATATCCACGTTTCCATAGGAGTCTAATCAAGAGGGCAAAGGAAAAAAAAACAGAACAACCAACCAACTAACCAAAAAACACCAGCATCTGTTCTGAGACCAGAGTGAAAAATATGGGTGGATAATTTCAACAGGAAATAGAAATATTTCTTTAAAAAAAAAAAAAAATTAACTCTCCTTTCCTTCTAAGATACCTTTTAATTTAAAGCATTTCAGATGTCATTACCAGTAAAACATCTGAGGCCTGGATTGTCTTCCAGTGCAGCCAGCTTTGTCAGCCTGCTCAGTTTAAGATCTGACCCTTATACACTTTGGCTAAAAAGTGCTGTCATTTACACAGGTGAATATACTCTGACGCAAGCCTCTGGATTTACACAGGTGTGGCAGCAGAATTTGGCAGGGTTTTACTAATTTTAAACAATAAAAAAACCAAAATCAGATCCACTTTTGCAGTGGGTTACAGCTGTATCAATCCATTCATGTTATCAATCCATTATATGCTGATGGTACAGCTCCTCAGCTTGTTAAGGAAACTAAGAATTTTTCATGCAGTGTCCAGCTAGAGACTGAAACTGAACCTAATGCTGCTACAGTTAAAATCCTCAGGTTTCATTAAAGAAATATTCATTTATTGTTTGGTAGTTTTGTCAAGTTTATATTACATTTTGAAAGAAACCTTAACACAGTCTAGTTTTGGAATCTATCATTCCTATCATTGATTCACCCACATACAGTGTCCCATTAGTACAGCATTTTCATGTAATAAATGGAACCATCTTTTTTTTTTTTTTAAAATCAGAAAGTTTGTTTGTAAAGACCCACAACACTGGCAGGACACCTGAGAAAGCAGGTCTTGTATCTTGGAACATTTTTTACAAACTGCCAGCCAGATGTGCAATGCAGGAGCAAACATCCAGCTTTTAAATGTTTTACACATTATTTTCAGCTGGTTTTGGCCAACTTCAGATTATTTATGTGACTCAGAAGGAAACAGATGAAATAAAACGGACAGTTTATTTGAAGTAGGCTCTGCTCACATCAAGTTCCCTTCACTTAAATGGAGTGACACAAATATCAGCCCAACAGGCTTGGTGTGGAACTCAGACCACAATGACGAGGGATCAGGCTCAGGACAACTTAATACTAACTTTGGGTACATTTGCAACAAAATTTTAGCTGTATCTGACAATTCCACTAAATCAGAATGCAGCTTGGAAACAGTGAGGGGAGGTGGGTGTCTGAATAAACACATCTAGCAAAAATGAAAGATAATTCAGGTCCGAAGGGTCATTCCCTTCAGTTCAAGTGCAGTGGATTGCCCTTCCTGGATCCAACAGTAGGGGCGTGGGAAGCTTTCAGATGTCACAGGGTTGTAGATAACATTTGAACATATGATTAGCTTTCGTGAGCTGTCTTTAGAAACCTTACATTTTTCCCCCACACACCTTAGCCAGAGATCCTTCCCTTGAGGTTTCGGGATACTTAAAATGTTGCTGTGCCAAAAATCAAGGATGTGGAGAAGGTTTTCCTGTGTGATGTCATGTTGCTGCCCTTTATAAGCCTCTGCAGAGAAGAAGGGATCCTGTCTGAGGAGTCACACTCCAGGCACGAAGGGAGGCAAGGAGCAGACGCTGACCCACCATGGAGCGGCGAGCCATTCCCCAGGGCATTCCCTGCAGCTCCCTGCTCCTGCTGCTCTGCAGCCTGAAGGTTTCCCTTGCCTTTCCCAACTCTTCTCCACTGCTGAGTCCCAGCTGGGGCAATGGAGACCACCTGATGCACCTCTACACCGACACGGAGAGGAGCAGCTTCCACCTCCAAATCAACGCTGATGGCTACATCGATGGCGCTCCTCACCAAACCATCTACAGTAAGTGGCTTCCTACCGACCTCCATGGGAGCAGGGCAGAGACAATGAGATTTTTTACCTCCTCACCACCTATAGAAAATCCCCTCTTCTCATTAGGCAGGCAGGCAGAAGACCATAGCCAGGGGATGGAAAATACACATAATTATAATTGTCCCTTTTGTTTAACAAATAAAATCCAAAGAAATGTAGTTGATAGGGAATTTAATTCCTTGCCTAGGACAACCAAAGTCCTATGGTTCTTCTAATACCCTGCAAGAAAAACCACCTGAATTATCCCTCACTTCATGATTTTACTCCCAGTTTCTAGTGGCAGTTCCTATTAGAAGTTGGTAATGATATCTCCCAAATAGCTACTTCCCGCTGGTGGTGCGACCGAAGAAACTGCACAGAGGAAACTCACCAGAGCAGTGCTGGAAAACTGATGACATCCATGAATTCTGTATTTTGGGTTGGAGGGCTGAAAACTACTAAAATTTCAATGTGCACAGAACATGGGCATACAGAGGTCAGTTAAAAACAGGAAAACTATGAAAGACCAGAAGTGTTGAGCCTTTGGGGCTCATGAGAAAAAACTATGCCCTAGTATCACTAAAAGGTTCTCAAATTGTGTCTTCACAGTTTATTTTATTATATATTTTATTATTCTATTTCAACGGAGAATAGTTAATTCTTCTTCCTTTGCTAAATACCTGGCCCAAACTCTTTAGTTAGTAGACAAATGTGGGGGGCTTTAAGACTTAGGGTTCTTTTACAGCATTTCAAAAATACTTCTCTCTTAGCAGCATTCAAATCACAAGTAACTATGCATCATAAAATCAGGTTGTTGTTGCTGTTGTTGCTATTATTATTACTATTATTATTATTACATCTATTTTATAAACTCAGTTAAAAATCTAAGACTAGGTAACAAAGCTTTTACATAAGTAAACAAGGATGTTTTTTCAAGTTATACTTTAATTAATGAGGAAAAAAGATTTTTTAAGGAATTGATAATGAAACACTCACAGAAATGCTGGTACTGCTTTGTTATTCTTTCTACATATTTAAAGATTTCATAAAATTCATTTTAGGTATGTTGGTCAAGAACTAGTGTGGGATTTTAGAGAACAACAGACAGCAAAATATCACATTTTCCCATATCTGCCATGAAACAAGCATAGCAGGATTTGGAATGGTGGAGCAGGAAAGATGGAAATCAGACAACAAAAGGGGTATTGAGAGGGAGGGTGACTGATTTGCTGCCACTGAGCCACCAGACAATGGGAAGGGCCAAGTTCAGCACCAGGGTGGCATGACCTGGGTGTGCACAGATCTCCAGGGTGGGACAAAGCAACACTGAGTCAAATGCAAGGAGCAGGTCAAGGAAAGCTGTCATTCCCACTTTACCTGGGACCAGTGACATTGCTCTTGGAGCACTACAGCAACCCCAGTTCAAGCTGGATGAGTAGAAGGTAGAGCTGGCACAGGGTTTTCAGGTCTGGCACAGGGTTTTCAGGAGGCCTTGATCATGATCTGTTGTGGTTTTAGTCCAGCAAAAAGGATGTTAAGGCCAATGTAATCACAGAATCAGACTGATTGAGGTTGGAAGGCACCACAGGGGGTCACCTGGTCCCACCTCCCTGCTAAAGCAAGGCCATCCCAGAACACAGGGCACAGGATTGTGTCCAAATGGTTCTGGAATATCCCCAATGATGAGACTCCACACCCTCTCTGGACAATCTGTTCAGTCCTTGATCACTGCACAGGACAGAAGTTCTTGTCTCACATCCAGGTGGAACTTCCTGGGCATCGGTTCCTGCCCATTCCTCTGATGCCATTGCTGGGCACCACTGAAAAAATACCACAGGGCAGTCACAAAGATGAGGGGACGAACTCCCCCGGATGTGGGCAATGACAGAACTGAGGGCAATGTCCTCAGACCACGATTTGGGATTTCAGGGGGGAAAAAGTTGTCTTTGGGAGGTTAGTGCCACATTGGAACAGGGCACCTAGAGAGGTGACCTCCATCCCAGGAGTTTTCCAAAGCCACAGCATCCTTGTTTTAGGGTGGGCAACAGTCTCAGGTCAAGTGGGAGGTTGGTTTGGACCCTCAGAGGTCACTTCCAGCCAGAGCATCTGTGGATCTGTAAGTGCAGTGTAGAAATGGATCTTGAATTTGATGTTTTTGTTTTTCTGAACAGGCGCCCTAATGATCAAGTCTGAGGGTGCTGGCTCAGTAATAATCACAGGTGTGAAGAGTGGACGCTACCTGTGTATGGACATGAAAGGAAACATATTTGGCTCGGTGAGTGACCTTTCCTAAGCCTTGAGGCTGAATGGCCAGTACATTCTGCTGCTGTGGTGCCCATTTCCCCAGCCAGGGCAAACCTGTGTAGCTGCAGATGGAAGGAGAAGTGTTAGAGAAGATCTGACACTTAGGTCAAACTTTGCTCTCCTCTTTGATTGTATTAAGTTGTAGAGATGACAAAAATCATCTGAGGTCCTGCCTGGGTAAATGAGGATGCAATGGGACCCAGTGAGGGACCAACCTGTAGCACAGAGCCATGGGTGGGGAGCCTCTGGGAGGAAACAGGGTTTACCATAAGAATTCCTTTGCTGAAAGCATGCATATGCAACTCTGATCTACATTTGGGTCAGACACAGACCTGGGAGATTAGAAAAACACCTGCTGCAAGATCTCATCCCTCTTTCCTTCTTTAACCAGTTTTTGTAATTCACCAGACTCCTCTGCTCACAGGTGTCCTATTTTTTCCCCTCAGCATTACTTCAGCCAAGAGGACTGTGTGTTCAACCACAGGACGCTGGAAAATGGGTACGATGTGTACCAATCCCCCACACACCACTTCTTGGTGAGCTTAGGCAGAGTTAAACAAGCCTTCTACCCCGGTATGAACCCACCACCATACTCCCAGTTTTTGTCCAGGAGGAATGAGATCCCCCTGTTCCGATTCAACACCCCCGAGCCTCACAGACACACCAGGAGCGCAGATGTTGATCCGGTAGATCCTCACCAGATCCTGGTGCCACAGAGGAAGACCCCAGTGTTTGGCTCCCTGCAGCAGCAGCCAGCAGACTTTCCCCACATGCCCAGGGAGCCCATAAGGATCAATCAGAACGATGTGGTGAACCCCGATGATCCCCACGCTATGATGGAGGCCAGGAGGTACCCAAGCCCCCGCTTCTACATCACAAGATAACTGCGGCCCCTGCACTCGCCAGGTGAAGACAGGGGCAAAAGAACCTGTCTGTCACACTCAGCCTGAATGCCAAAGTGGCTCTTAAAAACCTAGGAGACATTGGGAAAAGTTCCTTAGCTTCAAATCTTGTTTTGTCAGTAAACTGCCATCTGTAAGTACAAGCTGGACTTTTCCAGCTTGGGCTCTACTGGAAAGAAGATCCATTTTTTCAAAAAGAATAACACAAACCAAAACCTTTTGGGGTCTGAATCACCTTAAGTTTGCATCAATAAGGAAAACAAACAAAAAAGAGAAATCCCTCGTATGAAATGGGAAACTGATGTTATGAAACTGATGTAGAGACCTGGAGCATCCAAGATTCCCAGAGACAGGGAATCCTCTTACTAGCACCATCCTGTCCAAGCACAGCAGACAAACTGCCAGGTGGTGTGTTATTTTATTATACAAAAATTACCAATATATGTCATGTATCCAATATCTGAAGGGGCTACAAGGGAGCTGGAGAGGGGCTCTTCATCAGAAACTGCAGAGACAGGACAAGGGGGAATGGCTTCACCCTGACAGGGTATCAGGAAGAAATTGTGCCCTGTGAGTGTGGGGAGGCCCTGGCACAGGGTGTCCAGAGAAGCTGTGGCTGCCCCATCTCTGGGAGTATCCATGGCCAGGCTGGATGGGGCTCTGAGCAACCTGGTCTGCTGGAAGGTGTCCCTGCCCACGGCAGGGGGTTGGAGTGAATGAGCCTTAAGGCCCCTTCCAACCCATTCTCTGATTCTTTGTTTTTAGCTTTTAAAAGTTGGAACTTCATTCTCTCTTCACCTCTATGAGTCAAAAAAAGGCCACTCTGCTGTCATAGGAGCAGCAGACATGGAAAACTCAAGGAACTGACAGGACAACAGGATAGCATTAAAGGGTCCTGTGGAAAACGAGCAATTTCTGACACTGAATCCAAGATGAGGTTTTGAAAAAAAGAGGAGAATCTTACTGTCTCTCAAGTGGTTCTCTATCACAGTTCTACATTTAGTAAATTCTAGCATCCCTATATGGAAATAAAGTTCATTAGTTTTGCATATTTCCAGCTCAGAGAGAAATACCAGGATTAATAATAATCAATAGTGTGTTAAACAGGATGGATTTGTTTTGCATAATACTGAACTCTACAGGGGATTAAAAAAAAATGTTTTATAAGGATCAAACAATTAATATTTATACTATAATGAAGACTCTCATCTAATGAGTGAAAATTAGGCTTGTATTTAAAAAAGGAATATCCAATTAGCATCCATGTTTGTATTCAGTTCTGAGCAGGCATCAGATGCTTTATACTTGTAGGAGTAAAATTACTATTAATCAGGAGATCTCTAATGGTGACAAAAGCTTTTCCCTAGATTGGTTTATGCTTTGGATAAATTCACGTTGAAAAAGCTATTCTTGATGAACTCTGCAGAAATCAGGTGTAAGGCACTGATGAGCAGCACAAAATCCAGTGTGCCAGAGCTTTGAGATATTTATTTTGCAGGGGTTTTTCTGCATGTCAAAACACAGATTATTCTGCTCTGTTTAGAGTATTTATCAGCCTGACAACAATTTGAAGTGGTACACTGTTCCTCAGTGTGCTCATAGCAACATACAACAAACATTAGGTTGGATGCTGGGTTTTTTTTCTTTCTCATTAAGTAGTTCACTGAAGCCATTGGAGTTACATCAGTGCAACAAAATCAGACTAAGAACCCCCGTGCTTCTTGCTTTCATTTAATTTTTTTCTGGATTTAGCACAGCAGCAGGACTTCTGATAGCTTTTAAAATAATCTCTTTTTTCCCCCCATATTTGTATACACATGAAATCTCTTTATCTACCACACCCAACTCGTTATGTTGGAAATGTCATAGGTCCTGATTCTGCTCTTAGAATAGTTTTCCTAGATGGAGAGATTCCTAATTAGTATAAATACTTAGGTGCACAGGACAAGCCAGATTATCAGGTTTAGTTCAAGAGTTCCATCTCTCGGAATTTGTTTTTCTAAAGTTACTGTGGTTTTTGATTAATTTCTGAAGGAAAAGAGTGATTCTAAGGAATTAAGGAAATTGCAGGCAGGCAGACAGTTGTGCTTTCTCTTACTTATTCAAAATACAACAAGACTTTTTAACTTGCTGTCTATACAGTTGAGAGGCGTGATTTTATTTATGGTCTAGTTTGATATCTTTACTTGATTCCTATACCATTATTCTCAGCTTTTGCTCCTTGAGAGCTCTGGACTTCAAGTACACCAGCAAAGTTTACATTTTGCATCAATTGGCAAAAGCTCCACAGAGTTCCTCTCTAGGACTCTGAGGAAGCTGCCTCACATGAACTGGAACTATTAAAAGCTCTATCCCCATTCAATTTTGATGGGAAATATTGGTGGGGTTAAATCTATAGATCATCTCTATATTTCTACACTAGAACAGAGTAAGAACGGTTGCTCACTCTATCAGTAGCCAGGGGATAAGTAAGCTAAGACTAAATTCCCAGTGGATTTTCCATCAAAAAGCAGAATTTTTAACTATAGACAACTATATCAAAACTTAAAAGAATTTGTTCTTCAATGGAGATGCTAGCAAGGACCAGCTAGTAAGAAAGCATTACTTATTTATGTCACAGTATTTATTTATTTATTTGAGTGGGTCTTAAATCCCACAGAATATTTATAAGTATTTATAATAATGTATTATAGAGACTATTTCCTTTTATAAAAGTACCAATAAACTCTTCCATTCTCTCCAAATGGTGGATTCTGCATTGTCTGTTCAAGCTCCCCCTTCCAGAAGTACTTGAGTGAACAAATAAATAGTAGCAGCAGTGTCTGAAAATGTTTGTCTGCTGCTGTCCCCTGTGACTTCCAGCCCTACAGGTTTCAGATTCCTAGGTGTTTCACGCATCCCAAATATAAAAGTTCCGTGAAAGATGATGAGAAAAACAGTGTCTTAGTAGGTCTAGACTGACCATGAAGGGATTTTAACCTCTATTGGAAATGTCTTTTACAAGCAACGGGAACCCACAGGTCTGTCAGTTCAGTCCTGCTGGGAATTATTTGTGATCCTGGCTCAAAGATCTCAGGATAAAAGATATTTGGTAAATTAAAAGCCTCTGCAAGGAGGGCTCCAAGCAGGGCCCAGGCTCTGCTCCGGGGGGCCCAGCAATGGCACCAGAGCCACGGGCAGGGAGTGAGCCCAGGGGGTTCCACTGACAGGAGGCACAACTTCTGTCCTGTGCAGTGACTGAGCCCTGAACAGATTGTCCAGAGAGGGTGTGGAGTCTCCTTACTGGGGATATTCCAGAACCATCTGGACACAATCCTGTGCCCTGTGCTCTGAGATGGCCCTGCTGGAGCAGGGAGGTGGCACCACACGAGCCACTGGTCAGGGTCCGAACTGATCTATTCTGTGAAGACTCAAGCAGTTTTAAGATTGAAAGTTCATCATTTCCCCCTCTGCATGCTATTCTGCCCCACATAATTACTGATGATGCCTTCTCACTAGTATTTCCACATTCCTGTATTTTTATTCAAGTCATTACAAAAAAATGCCTCCCAAAGGGACTTAAATAGCAGCTTTACCCCTCAAGCTTTACTGCTTGACCTTGGACATTACTACTTCTATGCCCTCTAATTCCTTGCATATCTTCTTCACCATGTTTTTTCTCCTAAGCAACATTTATCTTTTCCAGCTGAGCTGAGGGTTTCCATTGTGGAATTAAGCATTCAATTAAAATTCAATTAGATTGTACTTCACTTTTCCCTTGCCTATACATTAGTTACTTCATCAAAGAACTACCATTTAGTCTAGTGTGAAGCACTTGTGGTAAAAACCCATTTAATTAGATTGCAGGTTTCATCTACCTCTCTTGTCTGTAATGACTTTCTCCTTTAGAATTTGTTGCATTAACCATTACTTAAATTTCTTTGGAGAAGTCGAATTAAGTTGTGTGACTCTTGGGACTGTCCCATGCAGGGCCAGGAACTGGACTCGATTCTTGTGGGTCCCTTCCAACTCAGGATATTCCATGATTCTAAAACTAATTTTGTGATACCTGCCCTTCTGCAATCAAACTTCCTTTTTCCACCTCAGCTTTTAAATTCAGTAAATTCACTTTTCAACGGCCAGCTCTTCCAAAACACATTCAGGACTTATTACAGTCAAGTCTGGTGCACCACCCTGCTCCCATTCAGCTATGGCTGGATGACCCAACTGGGCATCAGAAGGCAAGAATATTACACTCAGACAAGGTCTGCCTGGACCTCAGGTGCATTCCTTTGGTGACCATTAACAGCCTGGTCAAGATTCCTGGGTTTTATCCCAGTATCCTCCTGTGCCTTACCCTCTGTGCCCTCAGGAGCCCTGCTGCCACCCTCTGCCACTCAGGTAAGTAATCCATTGCCACATGGGGTCCCAGCACCCCAGAAACCCCTGAGCTGTCACACAGGAGACCCTCCTGAATGGCACTGAAGCCACCACACACACATAGATGCCCCACAGTGGCTCTGCCATATCCATAAGATACCAGAGAAGCAGCTCACAAACCACTATGCAGTTCATTTGTGCCCACAGAGCTGCCATTTGCCTGGGATTACAAAGATCTAAAAACCTCAGGCTCATGGCCAAAGCCCTCAAAAGCAGGACACATCTGGGGGAAATCTGACATATTTTAAGTCCAGACATGCGGGCTGTGGATCTGAGGCAGTCAAAAGCTTGGATAGAGAATGCATCTGATTTAAATTCTGTTCTAAATTAAAAAA
>VWZS01018698.1:108756-153532 GCA_013397075.1 Rhabdornis inornatus
AAAAAAAAAAAGGGAAAAACCTCCTCCTTTCACAAAGGCAGGGCTATGTCTGGAAATCAGTCTTCAACAGAGAACTGTGGGAACAGAGAAAATATCTTTGCTTTAGAGGAAGGAAACTGTGATACTACCAGAGCTCTCTGCCTGACAGCTGCTCGAGAAGAGGCAGAGCCATGAGGAGATTACGTTGATGGGCCCAGCATCCACTGCCACTACTGAGTAATCACTCAAAAATTTATGTTCTGTTACTATTCCCAATGGACCCACCTATTGCTGCAGCTCTCCTTTCCCACGATCCCAATAAACTGTACAAATTCACTGCAAAAATGTAAAAGTCACTCGACCAAAAAAAAATTTAGTCTCAGTATTGATGTAAAAACTTAAAAGGAGAAGTACTACACACAGACCTAAAGAAAATAACTTCTAGAATGAGCTTCAGAAACTTCCAAAATTAGTGACTTTTTAATGTAGAGAGAAACTGACATCTGACATAACAAAGGAAATAACAAGTGCAACTATTTTAGGGCAGGCTATAAGCCACCTAGGCTGGTGCCTTGTCTCCAGCAATGTCAAGAGTAGATACTGAGGGAAAAAGCATATCTGGGAATGGACACTCTTGACTGCTTGTACTCCCTCGGCCACTGGAAGATGTCTTTGCAGCATTTTAGTGTGTTTTACAAAGTCTGAATTGGGAGATTCTGATGCATTTTCACTGAAAAACATGACTTCATTAAGATAGGAGCTGTTTAGAAAACCTGAGTGGTTTCACCCTTTGGTATTTTTCCTTGTTAGGCACCAGTGTACCATCTACTTGCCCTGTGTGAGAGCTACAAGAGGAAAGAATATTGTAACAATAAGTTAAAGAAAAGCATCATACAGACAGGTTTTTTAAGCTGGGTCTAAATTTTAACTACCTATAAATATAAAAAAAGAAGGTAAAGCATATTCTAGAGGAAGAGTCAAAAATCCCTCTGGGAATAGCGTGACCCAAGCAGTAGCAAAGCACTTAGCAAAGAAGTAGATGTTCTGCTAAGTTATGGCATCATCAACAAGAACAAAACATTAATTACTTGCTCGAGAGCAGGCAAGAAAGAAAAAGTAACCATTTTAAGTGAGAAGCACCCCAATCACTAGTATGTTTTGAAATATTTGACGAAATGACAGACTTAGGGAGAAAAATATGTCATGTCTCCACTCACCCTCTTGCATTTTCAACTGTGTTAGTCTGGCTCCAAGAACTGATGGAATGACTGGCAAAACTCAGGATGTGGCAGTTCCAGGGGAGTTTCACCGGTTTAAAGCACTGACAGGAGAATTCCCTGCTATGTCAGTGGCCTGCCTGAAATAAATTGGCACTACCAGCCACAAGCAAATTCAGAATGAACTACTGCTCCATTCTCCTACCATTAACTCTGTCAGAAGTCATGATCAAAGCTTTTCTATCTTCATTGGTTGTGACCATCAATTCAGTATTGAGGAGCCTTCCAGGAAGATGCATTTCACAAAGAGCTTGAGGAGTCCATGCAAAAGTCATATTCCCATTTTAGCTTCCTGTGAAGGCTTATTTCCTTTAGTATATTGAGAAGGAATTATTTTATGACTGAAAAAGAGCTATGGACACTTTTAAACAACATCAGCCCTAAGAGTCTTTTTCACAGTAGAAGGCCAGAAAGGAAAAAAAGGAAGTTATGTGATCTGAGCAAAGCTTCACAGGGCGATAGTAAGAAAGATTTTTACCTCAAAAGAAATACAGATGAAATGGGAGTTCTATTCAGGAGCCTTTAATTTTTAATTTTTTTAAACAGGTTTAAAATATGCAAATGAAGAAAAAATATGCGAATCTTATAAATAACATAAACCAGATAACCTCACACTGTAACACCACAAACACCCCAGTGGGGAAAGAATGCAGTATTAACACCAACAATCACCAAACAATCAAACTTGCATCATTCTAGGCAAAAATATTCATAGAATCAAGTGCTTGACTGCAGCTGACTGGAGGATTCCAGTCAGGTACAACTCACCCCAGAGAGAAAGTTTCTTTTCCAGAAAAGAGACCATTACTTCATGCACACAAGGTTCCTTATGCTGCTCACAGCTAAAATAAATACTCAGTGTTTGTGTACAGCGCTCTCCAACAGAGATCTCAACAACCTGAACAATTTCTTAGGAAGTACTCCTGGCGAGGTAGGTTTATCATCATTCCCGCTTTACAAATGGAAAGGAGACTTGCCCGGAGTCTCACAGGTATTCAGCATCAGAGTCACATCCCCTGGCTCTGCACCAAACCTTTCCCACTGGGCAATGCTCCTTCCTTAGTTCTACTATTGCATTCAAAAATTTATTTTAAGACAACATGTATGTTTCATATTACAATATAGCATTTTGTAATAAAACAAGAACACAGTATAGCTCATCTTTGAGGTATCACTCCTCTCCCCTTCCCAACCCTTTCACTTGGAGGTAACCAAAATAATTATGGAGTAATGCAAAGGAGTTGTTTGAAATATGTGCTGTAGGAGCAGATATGCAAGTGACTGCAAGTATTATGTTTCTGAGAACAGAGAATATTTGTTTTACTTTGCTACTGCCAACTTATACTGGGCACTAGGACCATGCAAATTGTGGTTTTTAAGATGGCAAGCAGTTGCATGTCTCCCTTTTCGCAATTTAGTGTCAGCAATTCCAGTCAATCCCAGTAATTACTACAGATACTTTTCCCAAGCTTAGCAAAATTGTGATCTAATACCACTTTACCCCCACAGAGACTCTTAAAACACTTTTGAAGCTACACATTCAGCTCCCACATCCACTAAGTGAGAGTCTTGATTAAGACAGACACACGTGACTTTGGGGTTTAACAAACTCCTGTTTTCAAGTGTGATAATGAAATGACTGACTCCGGTATTGGGACTGACAGAAGACAGCTGGGACTTGCTTAAATCTGCTGGTAAGGTACAGTTGAGATCTGAAACAAAATAGCCAATCCAGTTCCTCATGTAGGCTCCATGACTCACCACCAAAATATTGGCATCTAATATGGTGGAAGATCCGCTGCCCTCAGAGCTCGGCTCTGCCTCACTGCAGTGGTTTGTCCAAGGGAAAACAAACTGTTCTTCAGATGCTCCTGAGCTCCTGCCTGGGGCACCAGGCTTGCCGTGCTCCTTCTGCTCCAACTCAACAACCAGCTGGCACAGGAATTCAAAAAAATCCCTCGCACGCTCCCTCACCTGCAGGGAAAGGCCAGAAAGGAACGTTGTGAAGAACAAAGAGATTGCTGTGAAGCAAGCAGAGATTTGGCCTTTCAGAAATCTAACATGTAACCACTTCAGTTAAAAGACAAAGATTTCTCAGAGACAAGGCTCAGAAGCCAATATAAGTTAATGTAGTGGTTTTGGTTCACCAATCTATACAAACCACCAGAGTTACTGACTCCTGTGCAAACTCCTCTGCCCTCCAGGGAGCAATTGATATCACCCTCCTGTGAGCCAGAGCTTCATGAGGAGTCAGTCTCAAAATAAATATTTTAGCTATAAAGAGATTCCCTACCTGGCACCCAATGTTATCAGACCAAGCAGCATTTTTCAACTTAGAAAATATCTCTGGTTGGGCTGAGCTCTCAGTAGGAAGCTCCCAATTCCTGCAATTGCACTGATAAAAAAAAGCCTAGAAGGCAGGGCATAAGTAAGTCAGTAAGTAAGTCCTCAAGTTGTACTCAAGAAGAGTCAGCTGAGTCAGTCATGGCAGTAAGTAAGTGTTTTGGTTCAGGGCAAATTTGGGAGGAAACTGTTGAATGGGGTTCTTCTACTAGGAAACATATTTAAGCAGTCTCTCTCCTAATTGGTTTTGGGAAAAATATTTCCTCTGAGATAAGTGGAAAAAAAGTTGTTTATTTAACAGGCAAAACACTTTCTAGCACAAAAATGAACAATATGAAACAGCAAAACCTTTCGCCACTCCAAAGAGATGACAGATTTAGTAGAGTCCTTTCCATGGGTTGCAGCCTGGCTTACTCAGTTGTTATTAGTTTCTCTGGTGCTGGGAAATGCCACGGCCCAGGCCAGGCCTGGTGGGCCACAGGTGTGAGCTCTGGTGCTCCCTTAGGTTTTCAGCCCAGAGTAGGTTCGAACAATTCCAAAATAAAGGAGGAAAAAGGCAGTCTAGGGAACTTCTTTGCCTCAATTGGTTAGAAAAACTAACAAAAAAAAGCAAAAGAGAACTCTTTCCCCGCTGTCCACCGTCCACAGTCTGTGAGCAGGATGCAGGGGTGCAAGTACAGTCTCTGACAACAAAACTTTGCACTTCTCCCCCCTTCACTCCTGGAACCAGTCTGAAAGCTGCAGAATCCAATATTCAACACCAACAGAACAGACGATTTGGGGATACAAGCATCATCAAGCCACCCCAAGACATTTAGTCAGGGGTGGCAGTCAGTCAGTGGCAGCAGGCAGTCAGTCAGTCAGTAAGTCATGGCAGTAAGTAAGTAAGTAAGTCGTGGCAGTAAATAATTAAATAAATAAAGAAATAAATACCATACTTCATCCAGTGTTTCTCCTCCAGAAGGTGTGAATGAAGGACATTGCTCTCCAGCATCCTTTGCCATAGCCTTGAGGTCAGCCAAAGGCCTTCCTTCTGCAACACCATATTTCTGTAAGGGAAGCAGGGGGTTTGGCAGGATGTGTCAGGTCTCCTGTGCCCCTTCCAGAGGCTGCAAACAGCTCTTCACAGCTTTGTTTTCTTAGATTCCCAAGGCTTAGCTACCTTTTACATTTTATCCCAGTTTTGTGCAAGAAAATATCTTTTTATATATATCCTTTTAAACAGCAGATACATATATACATATATATATATGTTCAGGAGACAAACACACTAAGAGCAGCATCTCATTTAAAGCATGGACATTCAAAACATGACCTGCAGTCTGGTCTTTGCATGGAGATTTTTTTATTCCACTGACACTCATCCCCAGCATACTATTCAAGTGTGTTTGTGACTGAGGTCACAGTGCAAGTGCTTCTGTACATAGCCCTTCACATGAAGATAAACTCCTTTTCTTTTTGTTTGCAGAAAGGCTACAGGGAATTATTTTTCACATGTAAGAAACCAGTATTTTCTCTAAAGACCTATGAAGTCTTCAGACTTAAATTCAGAATTTTTGAAAAAGACATTAAAAAAAGGAAACAAAACCACACAAGTACCCTCACAATTAAAAGTAAAAAATAAGGTTTTGATGATTTCAAGGGAAGAACTGAAATTTCTGAGTGAAAAAAGATTCAAACAGGAAATGCTACAATCATGTGCTGCTCTTTGAACACTAAATCTTACCTTATTTAAATCATTAAAGCAGCCTAGTTACAACATTCATCACTTAATTTTGGCTCTGCTTCACCATTCTGCAAATTTATTGTCCCTGATGTGAACAGTTCAGTTTCCAGTGATTAAAAACACATCAAACAGAGCTCTCCACTGCTAAATCTACCATTCAATAAGCCAAGATACCCATCAGCAGGAAGTTACATTTTCAAATTGTTCAATATTTGATAACAAATTCTTTTGGCACTTACTCTCTCTCGCAGTCTTGCATCGTACTTGATTTCCAAATCTTTGCAAAACTTGTTTTTCCCTAGAATGGCAGCAGCAGTCTAAAAAGTGAATATACAGTCACATCAACTGGACAGAACACAGACACACCACCTTACACCACCACAGCCAAGGTGAATCCCATCAGCAGCATCCAACAACCCAAACCAGAAAAATAGAAAGTTTTTCAGCTACCAGTCTGGCAGAATTGGATAGATGGCCCAGTCCAGGCCATAAAAATAGGAAAGCTGCAATCTTCTGGCAGTTCCTTCCCAATTCAAAGTCCAGAACAGCCAAAAACACAGCACCCATGAGAGGTGGGCAGCAGGGTTTACTGGGATAAGAGCCTCATCTTCTCTTGAGTAGAACACAGAGCAATCACGTCCACACAGTCTTTTCATGTACTACATGGGCCAGACTCACAATTGTGCTCCCCAAAGTGCTCAGTTAATCCAACTGAAAAAACATCTGACACCTCTCTGGCTGCCACAGCCAATCCTTAGGGCTAGAAGGGACCTCTGGAGACCACCCTGCCTAGGCAGAGTCACTTGGAGCAGATGACACAGGAGCATGTCCATGGTTCACACATGCATCCAAGTGTAAAGGCTGCACTGGCTCCACAGACAGTTTGGGCTGTGGAAACATCCATATCCAGTCAATCTGACATTTAAAGAACTCATTTTGAAAATGATCCTTGCATTCTGGCACAAATAAGCAGCCTTGCTGTACTACTGGCACGTTTAACATATTGCTTAGGACAAATTTGGTCTTGGAACTTGAACCTTCTGTCAAAGAATAACACAGAAATAAAGATAGGGTTGAATCCACTTCCTTGTGTATATGCACAGCACATTTATTTGTATGATTATATGCAGGAATTTCCTCTTTTGCAACATAAGTTGTACATTCCTCCCATACTTGAGCTGTGAAGTGACAGTATAGTAACAGGCTCTTCATAGAACTGCAGCTGCCAAGAAAGGGAGTTCCGAGCACACGGAAACTTCAGCTTTACACATCTTTGAGAAAGCCTTCCCAACATCTGGATAGCTTGTCAAACAAATGGCAAAAGACAATTCCTGTATGCAAAATAAAAATCCAGGTCTTTCACATCAGGAGAGTGCAATTCTGAAAGTGCTCCTCATGGAAAAGGCTGTCTCTAATGTAAGAAAAAAAAATTCCCAAACCAATTCCCATATGGCAGACACATAGCACAGACATTTTTATGAAAGTTAGAAAGCACTCTTCATGTTTTAAAATATCATCACTTCCATTCACACACGTAAAGGAAGTGACTCGGGCAGCTTTTCTGCATTTTTAAAATATCCAGCTATTGCACTCTTCCCTCCTTGTCTCTTTTGTCTTCTGCTTAAGTTGTGCTCCGACAGCAGTTTCTGGAATTGTGCTGCAAAAGCGATGAGCAATGTTGACAGCGTATGTTTCAAGAAAAAAAAAAAGGAGATTCATGCTATATTTGGTTGATCTGGTTTACAACACAGCTTCATAGACTTTCAGCAGGAAAACACAGCAAAAAGCAAGCAAACAAGAATGGCTTAGGAGTTTCAAACCCCTACATGTCTCTTGAAAACACAGAATCAGCAACAGAAGAATTAAAGCCAGGGCCTCCACAGGAGACATGACCTTCATAGAACAGCTGATCTCTGACTTTAAAAATTTTCATCCCCTAATTTGGAGTATTTCATAATCCTGCACGCAAGGTCACATGGGTAAACCCATTTAGTAATTTTTCCGCTTTACTTAATCTATATTGTGTATTTACTGCATCAAGGCAAGAGGTGTGACACGCCTGACAAAATCCACCATCTCTGCACATTTAATGATGCTTGTACTGATTTCACAGCAGAACTTGACCTTGCCTGCACTGGTCTGCATTCCTCAGAAGAACACAGCAAGCAGTCACAGTCCCTGGGACAGCACAGCAATAACACAGCTAACCTGGTTTGCTTCTTCAGAGAAAAACTCATTTCTGTCTGTGATACCTTGAAGTCTCCATTACTCCTTTAGCAAGAACAATGCCCATATAAAATAATGGCAAATCACGGAATCGTGGACTGGTTTGGATTGGAAGGGACCTTAGAGATCACCCAGTTCCAACTTCCTGCCACAGGCAGGAACAACTTCCACTATCCCAGCTTGCTCAAGAGCCCCATCCAGCTTGGCCTTGGACACTTCCAGGGATCCAGGGGCAGCTTTTGACTCTGTCACTGCATTAATTTTGCATCACCATAGCAAAATCTGGCAAATAAATGCCAGAAGCCAGTTATTGCCTCAAGAAGCACTTACCTGCTTTGCTCGAAGGAGGTCACTTGAAAAGACGTGGGTAAACTTCACATTACTGAGAAATAAACCAGCAGCATCTGCTTGCCTGAAACCAGTTGCAGAGAGTGGCTCATCCACTCCCTGACCTACAAATTAAAAATCCCACAACATTAAGACATGCAAATTTTAGACCATTTAGCAGCTGACCAGACATGTCAGCAATAAAGAAATTGCCCAGTCATAAGAAAATCCTTCTCCTCTAGTAAAGCAAACCATTAGGAAAAGCCACTGCTCTTCTGGTCTTCCCTAAACTCAGCCACACAAATTTAATGATAAAAAGGAGTGACGTTGAGGAAGACAGAAGGATCATTATCAAGGGTAATTACATCAATCTATAACTTTGACAAATTTAAACATAAAACAGAGACCTACATTTAATAAATGTGACCATTTTTAGAAGGGTCACTGGTCAGGTTCCTGCAAGAAGTATCTCACAGCTGAAACTTCATAAACAGATTTGTTAAATGCAAATAAGAAAGAGGACAATACCACAGAGAGAATGAGATGCAAACAATCTGTTGTGGTCTCCTCCTCTCCACCTCACACACTGACAGTAACGCTCATGTAAGCTGGAGCAAACCCAGCTGGAAAGCAGCAAACCTTCCAAAAACCGTTTCCAGCCAGAAAGTCTGTGAGAATAACTGCCCACAGAGCTCTAGGACAGTGTTGAGAGAAGCAGCACTTTGGAAATCCAACCTGACTTGAACAGGTGTGCTCCTGCCACAGCTCAGAGTCTGCAGGAGAACCCAGAACTGTGGTGGAGGGACAAACATGTAACAGATTGCTACATCCACAGCTTTTACGCATTCTAGCTCTGCAGGAAGCCAGAGCAGAGAGAGTGAAATTCCCATCAGATTCAGAATAAAGAAAATAAACTATTTTCACTCAGAAAGTGTACAATCCAACAGCAAAAGACAGGACACCAGAAGTCCAGAACCCAAGTTCTGAGCACCTCATCTGTAATTCAGACATGAGATGTCTGACCCCAGTGTGCTGGTAAAGACCTTACACATCTCAAAACAGAAGCTATATTGTCTTGACACTGGAGAGGAACCCACTACACATCATTTGACCCAAGGAGCTAGGAATTCAAAAGACATCATCAATATTTTTAAGCAACTAAAGCAGGGAAATATTCATTACACGTTTTATTATGTGCACAAATCCATGTTGTAAGAACTGTAAATGGCAATGTCACAAAGGGAGGAAAATCTGGAACCACAATTCTCCTTCACGACATGAAGTATTGTAGAAAGCTCATTTATTCGGAGTACAGCCCCAGCCTTGATTTTCCTACAGCAGACATCCAGGCAGCTCAGTGTGTTCAATTCTGGGTGTACAAGCCAGCAGCCACTAAGGTGAAGTCTAATTCTAAATGCGTCTAATCAAGACTGCCTTCCTAGAAAGAGCTGGGATTGAACCATTCAAACTTTTAAACAACCTTTACTTTTCATTCTCCCTTGCCTACTGCAGGTTTTTACTGCAAATAACAGATTCTATTCTTGAAGCAACAGCCTCCTTCACATCAGGATCTCTATCCATCCTTCTGCAGCTTCTTTTCCCAGAAGCCCTCTTCCCAAACTTCATATTACTGTGGGATTTTACTATGTGGGATTTAACACAGTGCTATGGAGTCCATAGTAAAAGGTGCTGCTACCATTTTATTTGATTACATGCAACATATTATTTTCCCCGTGTAGAATAAGGAACTCTTCTAACACCCCTGTTAAAATACAAAATGCATCAGCATCTGTTGATATCCTGTGGAGGGTGACTTAAAATCTTGTGTAACGTAACGAAAGCCATGTCCTGACTTACACATAAAGTCTCTAAGGTTTACAGTGTTATTGCTTAATAACATCTGAATAGTTGGTGACAGGATTTCACCGTGATTTTCCATCTCTAACCAGTTAACAGAATAACTCCTACTAACCTTGCAGTATCTTGTCTTTGTTGTATCTTGTTTCTCCACTGAAAGACATTGTAAACAACAGAAAAAAATTAACTTGTCATCATTTTAGTGGATTTTCAAAAACACTGTTGTATTAAATATCAACAGGGACAGCAGCACTTTAATGTAAAAATAATGAGACACAGTTCAGCACAAACTCTCTTAAAAAAAATCCACGCAAAGATTTTATAACAATAAAAAAACATTTTCATATCAATTCCAATCATGCTGCCAGTTTTTAATGAGACAAAGCCATCTGGAATGAAAATAAGAGAAGTAATTTCTTAAATTTATCATAAATGCAGCACAATTTATCTGTAACAACTACACCTCCGTGCTGGAGAGAACAAAGCTGCAGGAAGACTCTGGAGCCCTCTTTTGACAAGCACGTGTTGGCAGTTGGTTCTCTGAACTTTACAGGGACCAGTTCCAGTGATTATCAAAGGTAGCAGCAGAGCTGCACACCTAGAGGAAATAGAGCCTAGGAAATCAGAGCAGAAGAAATCATAGACTCATGGAATGATCTGGGTTGGAAGGGACCTTAAAGCTCATCCAGTCCCACCCCCAGCCACGGGCAGGGACACCGTCCACTGTCTGAGGCTGCTCCGAGCCCCATCCAGCCCAGCTTTCAACACTTCCAGGGATGCAGCAGCCACAGCTGCTCTGGGAATCCTGTGCCAGGGCCTCACCGGCCTCACCACCCTCACAGTGAACATTTTTTACCCGACAGCCAATCTAAACCTCCCCTCTGTCAGTGTGAAGCCATTCCCCCTTGTCCTGCCACTCCAGGCCCTTGCAAAGAGTCTCTCTCCACCTTTGAAGTCACCCCAAAGCCTTCTCTCCAGGCTGAACAATCCCAATTCCCTCAGCCTTTCCTCCCAGCAGAGCTGCTCCATCCCTCTGATCCCTTGGTGTCCCTGCTGTGTCCTGGCTCCAGCAGCTCCCTGTCCTTCCTGTGCTGGCCCAGAGCTGGATGCAGCCCTGCAGGGGGGTCTCAGCAGAGCGGGGCAGAATTCCCCTTCCCCTGGGGCTTATAGTAAAGGAGAAAAAAACCCCTCAGCTTTGCTACAAATTAAAGAGTTTTCTCCTGACAGCTGTAGGAAGCTGGAACTACTCGGTTCAGTCAGCTACAAACCTCTGTCACTAGCGTGGGAGAAAAAGTCACCTTAGGAATTCCACCCGAGTCACCAACCACCAATTCTTTAACATTTCACGAGAGAAATGCTTACACCACCATTCCTACTCTTGCCTCGCCTGAGAGCTTTTGCTCAGCTTCCCTCTGCCGCTGCCCGTGACCTAGGAGGGGACGCGGCCCCTGGGTCACCGCCACCGCCGGGGATGCACGGGCGGTACTCACTGCCGCACGACCGTCAGCCCGAACCGAACCATGGCGCAGGGCAGCTCAGGTGGGCGCAGGTGAACGCAGGTGTGTGCAGGTATGCCCAGATGTGCGCGCAGGTATGCCCAGATGTGCGCGCAGGTGCGCGCGTCCCACTGCCCGCACTGCGGCGCCGCGCGCCTCGCCGTGACGTCATGCCCCCGCCCGGCGTCCCGCTCTGACGTCACCGGAGGCGGCTCCCGGCAGTAAAGGAGGATCCGGGAAGGGTTTGTGGTTCTCTGCGGCTCCCTAATGGTACGGGACAGCTGGCCCTGCTTCCACGCCACAAGCGACAGGACGAGCGGGAACGGCGTCACACGGGATACTTGGGTTGGACATGGGGAAGAAATTCCTCTCCCAAAGGGGTGTGCAGCATTCAGACAGGCTGCGAGGTAGCGGTGGAGTCACCGGCCCTGGTGGCATTTAAGCGCCCCGTGGATGTGGCGCCTGGGGACAGGGTTCAGTGGTGGGCGTGGCAGTGTGAGGTTTACACCTGGATTTCGGCGCCCTAAACGGTTCCGCATTCTCACTCTGCGATTACATTCAGGAGTCTTTCACCTTAAAACTCTGGGTTTCGCAGCGTCTCACGACGCTGGTGATAAGGAAACTTCCTGGGCCAAGCATCCCGGAGCCACTTCGAGTGACGCTCGCAACTGAAGCCCCTCCCCAGCTGCATCCCCCACACTCATAGTCGGACCAGGTTTCCTTACTGGCTCAATTCCAGGTTTCCCTTGCCAGAGTCTCAGATATCCAGATCCTTAAAATACTTCGATCACGGTGCAATTACTAAATAACGAAACAACAGCCCGAGCTGGTGGACTCCCAGGAGGGACGCAGCACAAGGGAACCCCTGGGCTTTTACACCCTCACAGGTTAAGGGTAGGGGAATCTGGGTTTTCAGCTCTTGTGTGTCTGAGTGTCTTGTGTCTCTGAGTGTCCCGGTGCCACAGGGCGCTGTGCTGGGCAAAGGGCTGGCAATTCCCAGCCTCTTACCTCAGCTTGAGAGCAGGCTGTTCCTTTCCCAGCGCGGGATTCCCGGGATTGACCCGGGGCCCTGAGGGCCGGGCGCGGTGCGCGGGCGCCCCCTGGCGGCCCGCCCGCGCTCTGCAGCGCCCCCTGGCGGCCCCTTCCCATTCCACAGCCCTCGCCTTTCCCTGGATCACGGATCCCGTCCTTGGCCCTGGCGCTGCTCCACGCCGAGGACACTGACGCCGCGGTTTAGGCACTCCTGGTGCAAAGCTCTGTAGCGTTAGGCCAAGCCCTAATACCTAAACCCGGGAGATTAAACATCACCATCAGCACACACCAGAAAGATCAGTACTTTGTTGTGTCTAAGAAGCAGATTCAAAGTAACTGGAATAAAAAGCTTCTCGGAGAAGCAAACAAGTTGTATTTGCAGTCATGGAATCATAGAATATCCTGAGCTGGAAGGGACCCACAGGGATCATCCAGTCCAACTCCTGGCCCAGCACAGACGCCCCAACAATCCCACCCTGTGCAGCCCTGAGAGCATTGTCCAAACACTCCTGGAGCTCTGGCAGCCTTGAGGCTGTGACCTTTCTCTTCGTGCCCCAGCACCCTTTGGGGGGAAAAACCTTTTCCTGATATCCACCCTAACCCTGCCCTGACACAGCTCCAGCCCTTCCCTGGGTCCTGTCCCTGGTCACATAGAGCAGAGATCAGGGCCTGCCCCTGCTCTTCCCCTTGTGATGAAGCAGCAGAACTGCTGTGATGAGTTCTCCCCTCAGAGACAATGTGAGGAAGCTGGAAAAATTGAGATAAATTTTTGTTTGAGTGTGCTGGATGACAATGCTGATTTCATCCCTTATCCTCCAGCTGGTTATGTCCCACTCACAGCTTTGCTCAAGTTCTGAAAAGCCTCATCAGAAAGGTCAATCTGTTGCTCTTCAGGGATGCTTGCAAGTCCTCTGCCTGATGAACCAGAGCTTTTGCTCTAAGAAGGGTTCCTGAGTAATCTGAGGAGCCAAACACAGCCGGTCTGCTGACCTTTCCCTCTCTCCTTCATTGCTCTGGCCTAATTCTTCTTGCAGTTTCTGCATGTTGCATTTTGGAAGAGCTCAAATAACAACCCAGTTTATTTTTAGAGAAAACTCAATAGCAAGACCAAGCTAGCACCACATCATTTCCACAGAAGGACAGGCATTTAAGGAGACAGACATTTTCCCTTTTATTGTTTTATTCGTTGCATCAGCTCCTTTCTCTCTCTCTAGCAGGTTGCAGCAAAACTCAGTGTTTTTTCTTACCTCAGTGTAAATTACCTCAGCTTTACTCACCTTAATTTGTAATCCTAACAGATCCTGATTGAATGACACTACTGCTGAGGGATGCTCTTCATCACAGTGCCCCTGGAGCCCAGCAGAGCACTGACCTGATGTTCTCCCTGGCAAGTGTCCTTGTAGCAATTATGTCACAGTAATAATGTCGAGATGGACTGGACTGGCATCACCACTAGTCCTTTATTAGAAAACTTTTCATGCCTTCTTTCAGTGAACTTCTGATAACTCTGACCCCTCACAGGCAGCTCCACACAGCTCTGACTCGTTCTCTCCTCTCTGCAAGTTTCCTTCTGCATGACTGGCTAAACCACAACCTGCCCCTTTCCCTGTCTCCTGACCCCCAGCCTCCTGATTTAATCCCTATTTCCTATTCATTTTTAATTCATTCATATTCATTCTATAATTAATAATTAATATTTCCATCCACGATTTTTTCTATTTGTTTCTGTTTATTTTTGCTCCTATGTTTCTTCATTTTAGCAACATTTGTTTTTTCCTTTTAAGTTTTTTTCCTTCTCCCCGTTCATTTTATCTTGAAGTTTGTCTTTTGGGTTTTTTTCCTTTTGTTTATCTTTCGGTTTGGCAGTGTAATTTACTTTATGATGGTGTTTTTCCCAGTATGTCTGCCCAAATGCCTCTTCTTCATTCTTCAGGGTCTCTTTGCTCTCCCCAGGGGTGAAAAATGGCTGGAAATTCAGGAGAAAACTGCTTCTGGATGGCAGTGGAGGAGAGGTCAGGCCAAGCACATCACACAGGAGCTTGGTCACTTCACAGCAGGCATCCACAAGCAGATGTGGGAGACAGAGAGGTTGAGCATCCTGCCCTCCTGGCCACAGGCTGAGGAAGCAGACTCCGGACAATGGACTCATTTCTTCCCACTGGCCTCACCACAAATCCCACTCCTTTTACTCATGGTTTCCCCAGGTTTATAGAAAGAAAAACAATCTGATTTTTGCAGTAGCATTCCAGTGCAGCAAACTACTCAGTAGAGATTTAAATCGTATTTCAATTTGTTGCAAAAATGTGCACTCCATGTGGTTTTTCACCAGCTTAATTTGATTCCCACAAAATATTTTGATCCTGCAATTTACCACTTTTTAGGACTTTGTTCTCCTTGAATCTCATGGGATTACATGCCAGAATTTGCCTATCCAGTGGGAAGGCAAGTACATTTTAGAGGCAGACTTGTTCTGTGACTGCAGCCTTTATTTTATATGTCTGCTAACACCATCTATCCAAATCAGAGGCTTTAGAATCACATCCCACCCAGGAAACACCACCACAGAGTGAGCGATACAACCAAATTCACTAAAGGAATAAAAGCAAGGCAAGTAAATTTAGGTCAAGGTGAGTTTATTGTCCATACAGCATACCTAATCCCGCCAAAACACTTTTCTTAGAACCATCTTTAAACTAGTCAAAACAATAGGTTATTAATAAAAATGACAACACTGAACAGAGACCTTTTAAAAGGCAATCAAGACTACACCGTATCAGAGTCTTATCCATCAAAAACAACCTCGTGTACTTTCTAAATACTTTTGTTTACACTGATGTCTACTACCACACTTTCTAGCATCCCCTGACCACATAAACATCCACACCTCTTAAAGAGCACATTTGTGAGAGAATAACGTTGACTTGATATGGCATCACACTCAATAAAGCAAAAAAAAAAAAAAGGAAAAAAAAACACAAAAAACCAAAAAAAAAAAAAAAAAAAAAAAAAAAAAAAAAAAAAAAAAAAAAAAAAAAAAAAAAAAAAAAAAAAAAAAAAAAAAAAAAAAAAAAAAAAAAAAAAAAAAAAAAAAAAAAAAAAAAAAAAAAAAAAAAAAAAAAAAAAAAAAAAAAAAAAAAAAAAAAAAAAAAAAAAAAAAAAAAAAAAAAAAAAAAAAAAAAAAAAAAAAAAAAAAAAAAAAAAAAAAAAAAAAAAAAAAAAAAAAAAAAAAAAAAAAAAAAAAAAAAAAAAAAAAAAAAAAAAAAAAAAAAAAAAAAAAAAAAAAAAAAAAAAAAAAAAAAAAAAAAAAAAAAAAAAAAAAAAAAAAAAAAAAAAAAAAAAAAAAAAAAAAAAAAAAAAAAAAAAAAAAAAAAAAAAAAAAAAAAAAAAAAAAAAAAAAAAAAAAAAAAAAAAAAAAAAAAAAAAAAAAAAAAAAAAAAAAAAAAAAAAAAAAAAAAAAAAAAAAAAAAAAAAAAAAAAAAAAAAAAAAAAAAAAAAAAAAAAAAAAAAAAAAAAAAAAAAACAAAAAAAAAACAAAAAAAAAAACAAAAAAACCAAACAACCCAAAAAAGTTTGAGAACAGAAACTGTGCAACCGAGAGTGATTTCTGAGGTACATGAGAACATGGTAATGAACATAGTGGAAAAAATCCAGTGGCCAGGTGGTTTGCTGAGTAATTAAGAGCTGTCCGATTACTCAAGTATAAATCATCAACATTGACATGGGATTAATCGTTATTTTTCTCTTTCACAAGCCTGTCAGAAATACAAATAAATACATTATGAGGTGCCCCTACACTACAGGAACGTGAATGAGGAGAAGATCATCAAAGTACCATCAATACGAAGCTGAGAGAGGAACGCTTTTAGCAACTGTACCAATCCTTTGGCACTTGGGAAGGCAGAGTCAGCAAGACCTTTTCTATTCTTTTTTAATCAATCAGTTGGGTGGTTTACAATTTCTGCAGTTCAGGGGGGAAGATCTCACACCTCATTTGTAGTAACAACACACTTCCTTTAACATCTGTTAAAAGAAAGTACTAGGCAGTCATTTTATTCTGAAAGCTACTGTGAAAGCACTCAAGTTGTAGGGTTTGCAGCCTTCAAACATATAGTACACTGTAACCAGAGGGCTGGCACTTGCTGAGCACGTCACTGCAGCCGAGGACACTCCTCACCCTGGTGGGGACACACACAGACCCACCAGGACCCCGTGGGGGACTGGGAATGCTGAATGGTGCTGCCCCTTCCAGCACAGCTTGCCCTCATCCTGCTGTAGAGGAGCCAACCACAGAGGCGGCCCCCAGCCCCTGCCCCTTCAGTTCTGCAGAGGGGAGATATTGTGGGATCAGCCCTGTGATCCACAGTAGGGATCATCCTTGTGATCCCATGGCTGCTGTGGGACCGAGGTGTGCAGGAGGCTGGACAAAGAGCAGGGGCAAGCACCCTAAACACCGGTCCTGCCTACACCTGGCCTATGGCACGGAGCAAACCACGCCACCACGATGGCCACGGTGCCAGCGCTCCAAGAGGTCACCCCACCATCAGGACCCTCAGGCACAGCTCCCCATAAAGGCACGGGGCAGGGCTGCCAAGGAATGATCTGACCTGATCTGCTCTGGTTTGATCTGCGTGTGGCTCCACAGTCTTGCTTCAACAACATCAGCTACTCTTTCCCCCAGGACAGAGACACCGCCATGGAATTCCAGCTGCTCCAAACACAGAACGTCAAGGTGGGAGATGAGGCCAAGGCTGTGCCCAGCAGCAGCTTTGGGGAGGACAGACCTGCTCACCAGTGGAGAGTCAATGCATTTTTTCCACTATGAAAAAGACACCAGAGACCAAAAATGAGGCAGTGCCCTGCCTCGGCTGCTTGCAACCTCTCCCCAGCGGGTCCCGGGGCAACCAAACTGTCACTGTGTGAGGTATTGTGAAAATGGAAACCATTTCTTGTCCAGCAAACCTGAGGTAAGTATACCATCTTTGCAGGATGTGATCAGGAAGGAAGGAGATAAAAAAAAAAAATAAGGAAGAAGAAAGAAGGAAAAAATAAAATAAAATAAAAAAAAGTCATGAACACGCTATTAGGGAAAAAAAAAACAACCTGTACAGGGCATTTCCAGTAAATCAAAGAACTCATCATATCTCCACTTAACCATCTACTTCAGGATTTGAAATTTAAGCAGTAAAATAATATATTATAAAAATGTTTATAAAATAGCAGCACACTCAGTGAAACAATACAGCTAAGTACTGTTAATGTGAATAAGAATGAAACAAATCATAGCTTCTTAGCAGCGCAAAAAAAAAAAAAACAAACCCAAAAAAAAAGAAACAAAACCAAAAAACCCCCAAAACCAAAAAAACAACAAAACCTTAGGATCTTACTCCATTTTCTACTCTCATCTAGCCAAATAGGCTGAGTCCATACATATAATATTCTTCAAAGTAGCATGTTCTTTCTGGATTTTTGTGTTAAAAATGCAAACATTAACATTTCAACCAACAGCTTCATATTGGATATCTGCAAACTGTTAATACAATTGTGCAAAAAAAAAAAAACAACCAACCAACCAAAACCAGAAAACAAAACAAAAAAAAACCCAAAAACAACAAACCAAAAAAACCAAAAGTTGCTCCAACTCCTTTGCCATCTAAATGCCTCTTCGTTACAGGTGGAGCAGGAAAATAAATTCAAGTACACTGAATACACCTTTGTAATAAAAACTCCAAGTCATGCACCTTGATGTTTACCACCATGGCTGTTGCACCAGCAATTTTCTTTCCTTGTCCATAGATAAACACACAGGTGGTATTAAGATCCTTCTGTGACACTGAACAATACAGATGGTCAGGCTTTTATCCGGAATGTCATGACAGGAATGTCATCTGAAGCGGGTGTTGGTATTTCCAGCAACACCGCAGCTAACCGAGTACACCAGATACTGGAAAATATTGACTATAAAAAGCTATACAAAGCCTTGCTTTTGTGACTCCTTTCTTTTTTTTTCCTTTTCTTTTTTTTTCTTTTTTTTTTAAATCTTTTTTGTTTTTGTTTTTTTTTCCTTTCCTCGGCAAAATTGTCATAAACCATCTCATTTAATCCCTTAGGAACAATTTTCAAAGTGCTTTTCGAATGAAATGGTTTACAAAAACGCTCACTGTGGATCAATAAAGTTAATGAAATGCTGAAAAAGTGTGCAGGGGGGAGTGGGGGGCAAGAGAGACGAGGGAACAAACCAAACCTCATCTTCTTTAACACAGTGAGGGGCTATTACAGGGGAAGATGGAGAGAGCATCATTTAAATGTCTTTGTGGCCAAGCTAAGAAGCTGCCAGACGTTAACATGGACATGAAGCATTAGCACTGTAAAGGAATATAATGCTTTTCCTAGATGATCCACCACATCTTGCAATCCAAAGGTTGGAGGTGGTCTGCCCAGCCAACAGGTTGGGATTAATGCGTGCATTCCCCCCACTGGCCGTGAACACTTGGGAACTTTGGCTTGGCCCACGGCTGGGTAAACGGAATTGCCCTCATGCCAAAGATGCTGCTGTGTTTAGAATGAACCATTTCAGAAGGAAAAGTAGAAAAAAGTCAAGAAGGGCAGAGGGGAAGTTGGGAGAAAGGGAGAAAAGAAAAAAAGAAAAAAAAAAAAGAAAAATAAATCAACTGAAAAAAAAAGCCCAAAAGACACCTGCTCTTCTGGTTGGTAAAATAAAGCATCTTCTTTCTTAGGTAGCAGCTACCACAGACAGCAAGAGTAAACAAAACTAACATACAGAGATCCAACAAACACTTCTGACTAATAACAGAGGTGACAGATCAGCAAATCTCTTCTGCATTCAAAATGGTTCAATTGCTTCAGGGATCTTTTCCCACTTTACCCTAAACCCCTTATTCTATTGCTTTGCAATCTAGTCAAGCCATAAAATCGCACACACGATTCCTTTCTTAAATCTAAAAAAGGGGTGTATGCACTAGTACATAATACACAGACAAGTATACTCTACTTTGTTCCCACAAATGCAGGCTTACATTGATCTAGCTACTTTGTATGCTTTTATAAGCATTTAATATCACTGATACATAATCAAATAGCAATTACCAAATATATCATGGGATTCCCTTCTGTAGAACATCACAGGCACCAAATGCTTTTTTTTTTTCATTATTCAGTTTTTGTACTTTTTTTTTGTTTTTCTTTATACCTAAAAGAGCTTTAAATATGTTCTATGTGGGAGCAGATTAAAAAAAAAAAATCACTCTAAAAATAATAAAAAAAATAAAGGGTCTGGGGGAGCAAGCGTGACTTTGTGTGCTGATGTCCTCACAGGTTGATGTCTCTCACATCTGTGGGAGTGCTGGCCTGGTCCAGTTCATCCACTGTCTTGGAGGGATTACTCTGCTGCTGCTGCTGCCGGACTTGCTGCAGGCTGTTCACGAGCACCGCCTCGATCTGTTCCTGACAAGCTTTAAGGCAGTCCTAGAGAAAAGAAAGCAAATTTTTCTGTTAGTAAAGATAAAGGTGGTTATTTTTTCCTTACTGAGCTAGCAGAAGTTGGAGGAGCATCGGTCAGGCGTTTTCGAGAAGTGCCTGCTCTGACACTTATCAACCTTGAATACTGAGAGGTAATCACTGTATACAAACCCCATGGGTTAACCACTGTTCATGCAGCATTTATTAGGCTCTAAATCTTAATATTTTATGGGTCTTTGATCAACAGGTTTCCCAGAGAAGCTGTGACTGACCCATCCCCGAAAGTGTCCAAGGCCAGGCTGGATGGGGCTCTGAGCAACGTGGGATAGTGGAAGGTGTCCCTGCCCAGGGCAGGGGGCTGGAACTGGATGATCTTTAAGATCCCCTCCAACCCAAGCCATTCCATGACTCTATGATTATGCGATTTATGTCGTCTTCTTGCAAAGGAACCTAAGTAGAAGAGAGAACTAATTTTTATTCTCCTATGCAGGGTTAAGCCACCTAAGCTGCTCTTCTCTACAATAAAAGTTGCAATTTTATCCTGAAATAACCTCCATGTGCTGTATCAAGATCACACAGACAGATGCACTTCATACAAAGCAAACTGATGGGAAAGTAAAGAAGTTTTGAGGTCTGTGAACAAGCATGGTGCTCTGGGGCTGAATTTTATCCATCACACATTTGGGTCCCCCAGGCAGAGGCAAAAAGGTCAGTTTATCTGTGAAAATTCACACAAGAGAAAATTCACACAAGCCCCAAACATGCAGCTGCAGTACTGAATTGTAGAATCATTTAGGTTGGAAAAGACCTCTGAGATCATTGAGTCCAACCTTTGAGCAAACACTACCTTGACAACCAGAGCACTGAGTGCCATGTCCAATCATTTTCTGAACATAAAACCAGTCCCCAGAGACCACTGCATTACAAACTACAGAACATCCAGAGAAAAAGCAAAGTACAGTACATAAGCAACATAAATATGGGAGCCTGTCCATCAGGAGTCCTACAATAAACATGGAAGTATAAATACAGAAATAAATGCGAAGGATTCACCACATTTAAACCAGACACAGCGACGAAGAAGACTACTATTAAAATGCTTACAGGATGTTCCACACTCTTGATAATACACTGGAAGACCAAATAATGTGGTTATTTAACCAGAAAAAAAAGTGTGAGAAAACCTTGACAAACCCTGAGTTAGAGGACAAACCCTAAAATAAAACGCAAGCTGTGACTGTATGAACACAATGCCAACGACGTTCAGTGTGCTGGCACTGAGAGTATCAATCCAACACCTTGCAGGGGGACATGTGGTGCTACAGGAGTCCTTCTGGAAAAGGCACTAATACTGTAAACTTCCTGCAGCCTCAGCCTGCCTAAGAGCTGGGTGTCTCCAGGAATCTTCAGGGAATACAGCAACACAGGGTTTGGTGGGAGGATTTTCACAGCACAGTGCTTTAACCAGAGCCCCCACAGCATCTGGCAGGGGTGGTGAGACTGAGCATCACCATTCCCACTGTCAGGCAGGGGAGCTGAAGAACAGAGAGGGGCACTGGCCTCCACAGGGTTCCACAGGCACTTGTGAGCCCCACTACGGGATGTGGCTGCAGCACTGAGGAGCTGGGCTCTGACCACCACATCCCTTTTTCTACACAGTACCTGGTTATCGGGGAGAGTTTGAAATATTCACAAGTGGAGGATTGATTTGTTATCCCAGCCTGACTGGGAAAAACACATCTGGTGAAGAGGATCTGTTCTGCTGGTGATGCTGACATTGGTGACGGGCACAATTAGCTCCAGTGGGTAAAGAACACCCATTTTTCTTGGCTACCAGCCAGCAGCTGCTGGCTGCAAAATCCAGTCCTCAGATAAATACAATCCCCCATTATCAGCTAGGAAGGGCTTTAGGTCCATTGTAAGCATTCACCTGTGTGTAAGAGGGCAATGACAACAAATCACTGTATGGATCAAGGCACTTTCAATTGTGGGGGCACTCTTGTAACAGATGACACTCATAATGTGCTTTTTTGGGTGTAAGAACCTCTTCTTTTAAAGCACAGTTTCAAAGTACTGTATCCTTCTGAAAACAAGCCAAATTTTTTTAAAGCAGCTTCAGTCTGAAAAGCTTAATGAGGCAATTTCCTTGCAGGCAGGCTTGGGGAAGGAAGGGTGGTGACATGTAGAACATGAGGCTCGAGCATTTGGAGTCAGCTCTGTCTGTTCCTAAACACCCTCATGTATGGCCATTTACACCATCACTATGCAAACTTCTGATAGGCAACATGATTTTTCATTTCATGTATGAAGAGGTTGAAATCTCCAGGTAACCCTATAGAGAAATGGATCATTTCTGGTGTCTTCATTCTGTACATAAAATCTATAAAGTAGCCTCGACTGGAATTGTCACATGAATTTTATTTCATATAAGAATCCACAGGCCACTGTGTATTATTTCTCTGGCCTACACTTAGGTTTTGAACTTAAAACTACCAAATTCTTTAAAACAAAGAAACCTACAGTAAAAATGATCAGCACACTGCATTCAGCATGAAATAGTTTTCCAAAAAAGTGTTGCTATTCCCATACTAAAGCTCCTTGGATGTTAAATCTCTCAGGTGAAAGAAAAAAACCCCTAATTTAGAGTATATTATCAGCCCAGCTGTCACAGTGTGATAAGGTAAGTGGCTTTATTGTACAGATGAGGGCATCACTGGAACTTTCTGTCAATCCAAAGTTAAAGGACACGATGCAAAAAACTACTAAAAACCCATCACAACAAACAGCCTGGCCTTCCCATGACACAATATTTTTAACCCCTCCAAGTTTCATGGGGATTTGCTGCATGTGTACATATTTTACTGGTGGACTTCCATTTTGCAAGCTCTAGATGGCTCTGACAGCAGAGAATTATATAAAAGAAAAAACCCATGAGTGGCATTATTTTCACCAAATCTTCCTTGAAAGAACACTAAGATGCACTGCAGAATGACCCCAGATTTTGCAATACAAGGACTAGGCCATTCCTTCAGAATACTGCAGGGCTTGCCTTTGTTGTTTTTATAAAAAACTTTTTAAAGTGTGTGTCACATGGATCAACTTCCCCATTCTTCTATATGGTCTAGTAGTTTTAATGACTAAAATAGTTCTGGTACTTTCCATTCCATAGTTTTATTTTTACTTCAGCATGTACAGAACTAAAAAGGCAATTAACTTGGGGGTTGTTTTTTTTTTTGGTTTTTTTTTTTTTTTCATTCTGAAACTCTTTCATCCCTAGGTGATTTTACTAGCACACTTGAAATGCATTTGAAGGAAAAGAAAAGCCTTCCTGTGTCTGATAAGGGGCAGCCTTGTGGCTGTGATGGAAGTGCTGGCAGTGAAAATAACTGGAAGGAGCAATCAGCAGCTCTATGGCATGAGCTACTCATTCAAGTCAATAATCATTGAAGATTTCAATTTCTATTCATGAAAATCTTGAAAGAAAGCACAGGCCCTAGGGAAGATCCTGCAGAATATTACGCATAATTCACTTTCTAGAACTTTTCAACACTTCTGTGGTATATGTATGTCCTATACTGGGCCCCAGCTTCTAGTTTTAAACTAGTATTTATGGTTCATTTGCAAGCTATGAGGGATGGAAACTCAACTCACCTCAACCAACAGGCTCTTGCTTTGCACTGCCCAAAATCCCAAAGCTGGGAATGCTAAAAAACCCTTCTGGCATTTTTGTGTTAAAAGGTGATTAGCTTTCCACATATAAATTAATTACTCCACAAATAAGTGTTAAGGCTCCCAATCCCTTCCTCTTTCTTAAAAGGAATTGCAAAAGGGAAATCAGAAAAGGATATTTTTTAGGTGCAGGATCTGGTTTGATAAATAGAAAGGATGATGGAGACACCCAAAATGACAGTACTGTTCATTGGTCATGTATGCATTGCTTGGATCACCTAAGAAAGGAGCAATCAGACATGCACTAAAAAGTTGGGATTTACATAAATTCCAGTGTGGAACATGTCATCTGTACTCCTACACACAAAAGCCAGCTGGATTCCTCCACTGGTTCACATTTAAGCCCCAATTCAGACCTCTCCAAAGCACATGCTTCATTGTTGACATAAACAGGGATTCTTTCCCAAAGTGGGGCCTTTGTGTGCTCAGCACTGGCCTTTACCTCACTGACCTTCTCCAAAGCAAGAGCCTGGAAAGCTGCTGTGGGAATATCTTATCCATTTACTGTATTTACAGTGATCTCACATCTAATGGATGCAGTTAAAAAACAGAAATATTTTCCCTCCTGAATGTATGTTTTTGCTACTGTAACAAAGAGTATCAATCACAGATAAGCGTCTATGTCTGTTTTTCCATCTGGAAGTACAGAAAATAGTAATTTGAAAAGGACACTTCATGTGGACTAACAAGGACATCTCATTCAAAAAATAAAACAAATAAACAAAAAAATGCAAAAAACTAATTCATGCCAGAGCTTCTCCACTTACTGTTGCCACATTATTGCAATAATGCAATAAATAAGTTGACTAACATTTAGAATCTGAAATACAGGGCATGTTTCTCTGCAATTTTTTGGTCTTTTCAGCAGTTTCAACAGTGTCTTTTCTAGATTCAGTTCCACTGTTTGCTTCACCACTCAGTTTGTCTGGTTTCCTGTTGCTGCTGTGGATATTTCTCATTTCAAGTAGGAGAGAACAATGTTTTCAGAACTGGGAAAAGTGAGAGTAAAGCCAACACACCAGCAGGCCAATGCAGGGGCAGATGCCATGATACTCCTTGCTCAGTGTGCCTTGGGATTCCTGGTAATCTCTACCAGGAGATTCTAGAATCTCTACCAGAATTCTGCCTAGAGATAGAATCTCTACCAGGTAATACCCTGAGGATGTGAAAAGCTGGAAGGGCGTGGGATTTATGCTGTCATAACAAACACCTGGACAGTTTAGTGAAAAAGGGGATTTTCCAAAAGCTGGGAGGACCTGCCTGCATTCCAGGAGCCGAGCAGGGATTCCCTGCTGGAGTGGCTGATCCATGGGAGCTGCTCCGGGGCCGTTCCTCAGCGGCCTGGCTCCCTCGGCCGCGGCTGCCAACGGACCCGACGGAACTCCGCCATGAGCCCGCGGTGTCACTGCAGCACCCCATTGTTGCTACACACGCACAGCACTCACTGGGGAACAAAAAGCTGAATGAAACGGAGCAGCTGCCAACTCAGGCAAAGACAACTTAGGAAACTATCTCATTCTTCCTTTCTCTGGGAGGCTATTTCGCCTGTTGTTTCCTTGCATACAAAATGCGGTCTGCAACAAATAAGGCAGGATAAGATACAGCGAGTCCTGTTTCTTGCTTCCAAAACCACAGGCCCTAGGCACTACAAAGGAAGGGATAAATAGTGTATGTGCTGTAGGGACAATGTTCAAATGCAATCCATTCAAGATAGATTTCCATGATTTTTTTATTCTCAATTACTGAGCATGGTGGTTCTTCACTTCCGTTTCTGTGCACAAATCTGCAGATCTTTATGAAGGGATGTCTCTGATCTTGGGAATAAAAAAAAAAAATCCCGGCACTGACATATGTGGCACGTGTAAGTGGAGATATTTTAAATGCCATTTATTATGGATCCAGTCTTCAAAACAGCCCCACTCCACATTTTTAAGGGCTCACAGCCAGCTCTTTCGACAAGCCTTTAAAAAATGCTTGGTTCCTTACGTTTTTTCTACTTCAGGGCCTTAAATGTGCTTTAGATTTTCCAAACCACTCAATACACACCAGTTACCATCTGGGAACAGACTTTTAGAGATGACTTCTGCCCACATTCCAGCACTGGCTCTGCCTGAAAACCTCTCTCTGCCTGCTGATGCTGGGGAGACCAACTCCGGGTGTCATCCAGATGCAACCTCGATGGCTGCTCTTCCAGGAGGTGAGGGAATAGATTTACCCAAGAAAGGTCTCAAGCAAAGCAGAACATTGATTGTAAGGTCTTAAAATGTGCCCTACCCATTCAGCTATCCTTCCTCACATCCCGTAATTGTGCACAGCAGGGATGCTTGTATCCTCCTCCAAAGCAGCTGCCTCCACCAGGGACAGGATACTGCTCACACTGGAGTGCTGGTCTGGGATGCTATGGGAATTCCTGACTTCCTGAGTTGTTTATTTTTCCTTTGCAATGACCCAACAAGAGATGCACAGGGAGCTCTGCAGCTTCCTGCCAGTAGGTCTGTTAACTCTTCGCTCACCAGCCTCTCCTCTTCAAGCAACCACAAAGGAAATGTTCCCAGCCCCTGGCAGGAGAACAGACTGGAACACGCACTCCCCATCCTGCTGAGCTGTGTGAAGTTAGAACCAGAGGCACAGAACAGTCTGGGTTCAAATGGACCTTAAAGGTAATTTTGTTCCAGCCCTCTGCCATGCGCAGGGACACTTTGCTCTAGACCAGGTTGCTCAGTGTTTCATCTAACCTGGCTTTGAACATTTCCAAGGATGGGGCAGACAGTTTCTCTGGGAAACCTATGCCAGGGTCTCACCACCCTCTCTAATTCTAATTCTAATTCTAATTCTAATTCTAATTCCTAATTTCTTCCTAATAACCAATCTAAATCTACTCTCTTTCAGTCTGAAGCCATTTCCCCTTGTCCTGCTACTACAGTTACTGATGAAAAGTCCCTCCCCTGCTTTCCTGTAGCCCACTCAGATGCTGGAAGGTGTTCTGAAGTCATCACACAACTTTCACTTTTCCAAGCTGAACAGCCCCAACTCTCCTGTCCTGTCTCCGCAGAGGAGCTGCTCCAGTTCCCTTTATCAATTCCGTGGCCTGCTCTGAACTTGTTCCAACAGTTCCTTATGCTGGAGGCACCAGGACTGTACCAGAGTAGAGGGGGAGTTGTGTGGGAGTAGCTCTTAGCGGCTCTTAGAGACATTAACAATCAGAGAAGGCAGTTCAGATGCACCATACAGAGCTACTTTCACTACCCTTCAGGCTGCTGAGCTTCTCCAAGAGCACCTCCCTGCTGTTTGTTTCGGTCCGTGGAAGGAGTAATGAAACCAGGGTTTGCCTGGCCCTGTTGTCACACTTTGCCAGCCTGAAATTCAACCCTCACCAAACAGCCCAGGGTAGCTCTTTACCAGAAATAACTGGTCATCCCTAAAATGACAGTGGCAGGATGCCTTGGACAACACCATCTCAGGTCTAGGGCACTGCTCTGGATTCATACAAGAATATCCAACACCAACGTGCTGTTGACAGAAATACTCGTGCTGGTTGTCTGCTTACCCAACAGCTAGGCTCTAAATTACATGTTGGTTATTAATTAACGTATTTTTGGTCTAATTCTTAATGAAACATCCATTAAAAGCATTCATTTTAGTTGTAAATGCCAAACTCCAGTCTCAGTTACACTAATGTGAATCTGAAATAACACCATTGATTTCAGCCTCCTGGTTAATGCTGCTATTTCCCAGAAAATAGACTGCACCCTTAAATTATCATTATAAAACAGCAAAAGTTCAGAAAAGCTCACTGCACTTAAGTTGCATCCGGGTTTCATTACCATTCTTTCTTTTCATCTGCTTGCAGCTTTGAAGCTGAGATTTTTCATGCTTCACCTCAGACAGTGACATTTTTTGAAAAGCCAGTGGGAAAGTCCTATCATCTGTTTCCATGCTAAGCAATCACACACTCTGAAACAAAAATGAAGCAGAAGCCCTGGCACCCTCTGGCTGGGAAGGACTCTTCCCCAGCTGCCTGATTGTTCCTGTGGGCTACCACGAGGCACAGGGGGCCAGAAGGTTTTCCTCTGCAGAACTGCTAATTTCTGTGACTTCCCCACTTTTCTCCTGCATGATGGTCCTAAAGCCCAGGCACTCTCATTTCTCCCTCCTCCCTAAGCCCCCACTGGAAAACAAAATCATTCACACAGTGACAATGAATTAATTGTGCCACTGCAGGAACAGCTCTCAGGCACCAGAAATTCGGAAGTGAGAGAACTGAAGCTCTTCATTCAACTTTAATTATGTCCCAGTGTAAAATGTATTACAATAGTCTTTACTCTTATTAACACAGCCTTGGGCCAACTCTTACACAATCCAGACAGTACATTTTTTCCAACAATACATTTTACACATGAGGCTGGTATTACTACCTATTGCTAAGCCTGCCCCATGCTTCTCTGAGACCCCATTTTCAGTTGCTTCTCTCTCTCAAGTTTTATCATGTGGGATGAAAGTTTACAGTCCTGAGCCTTTTGTATTTTTCCAATGCAAAACTCACAGAGAAAATACCTAGCAAAATATTTCTCCCAAAATGAAACAGCAGGCTAATGAAAAATACACTATTTTTCCCAAGCTTTTTGGCAATATTTGGTTAGGCTGAGGCTTCAAAGCTTGAAGGGAGTTAAGGCCACCTCTCCTCAACAATGAAAACACCTTGAAAAAAATAACAGCACCTCTAATTTCTGCAAAGACTTCTATTTTTTACCAATTAAATTATCCAGAAGCCCCCTTTGTCTTGAGTCTGTTCTGATGTGGGGGATAAGTGAGACTCTCCCCTATAGTCTGTGCTGCTGTGGGCTGAGACCAGGAGCAAAGAGAAGGAGCTGGTCTCTATCCAATGCTGACAGACTCTTGGAGAGGAGATGGGAACAGTAAAATATTAGGAGTTCTTTGTTAATTGGAAGAGTATTAATTTTTTCTTCTGGAGGAATGTAGGCTCAATCAGAACTCGGAAGATTTTTCACCAGGATGGCAAAAAGCACACTTTTGACAAAAAAATCCTGCTAAATTTTAAAGAAAAGGTGTGAAGGCATTTTCATTGCAAAATGAAAACCCCATTTTCTAACCACTTAAGAACTACTAAGATGTTTTTGTAGGTATTTTCTTTCAAGCTTAAACAATCTGGACAGAAAAGGCCAGCACAGTAGATAAAATTTTTCCAAATTGCAAGATGCAGCAAAAGGCCTTACACCCAATTCTCTCAGTCACAGAAGGTGTCCCTCCTCTCAGGGACACCAAGGGATCAGAGGGATGGAGCAGNGGGGTTCTTTGGTTTAGACTTCTGCACACTGAACTGGAAATACTCCTTTTCCTGTGCAAATCCAATTTGAATTAAAATAAATGGGAAACCCAAGAACTGCATCTGAAAATTAGGATCAATTTGATTGTAAGAAAAAAAAAGAAATATCAAAATTGTCTCCTTTTAAGTAAACCAGATTAATTACTCCTTTTAACCAAATCACAAACCCAAATCTTCATTTAACAATGCCATCACAGATGTAATAATGCCACATATTTACTCCATGACTAAAAAAATAATAAATTAGCACACATTAAGGATAGCTTGAGTTGTCCCTGTCCCATGTCCTGCCTTGAAATTAGCTCATTATTCACTTCCTCCAAGCCAAGAATTCTGAGGTGATACCTGAAGGAGGGCCAGAAGTGCAGTTTCAAGGTTGCAAGCACAGGACCCACAGCAGCACAACATCTCCTGGTTTGCTTTATGCCCCAGGCAATGCTGCCTGCTCACCCCATCACCCAGGGCTCCTGAGCAGACTCATCCTGCTGGACCACCAGCCTGAGCAGGCAAAACAGGCTCTCCCCACCAAGCCTGAATAAAAACTGAATTCCAGGAGATCAAGGAGCTTTGGACACTCAAACCAAAGTGCTGGGTCCACACCTGCAACTCACTCCCTGCAGAAGCACCCCCCTCCTCGGCTCCACTCAGCCTTCAGGATCAGACCCAGTTCTCCACTACACCCTGGGAAGTGAAAGAAGAGGAATGTGGGACACTCACCACATCTGTGTTTGTGATCTTGGCCAGGAGGTCCGTGAGGCTGTCCCCATCATCGAGCTGAAGGCCACAGATGGCTGCTCCCACACTTCCAGTTGCTATCATTGATGGTGGGTACATGGCAAAGTTAAAATCTGCAAGAACAGATCTGGGAATTAGTCCAAGCCCAGACCAGAAAAGCTGCAAAACATCAGAGGCAAGCAACATAAAAAAAACCACACCCAAGAATAAAACCCGGGGAAGTAGAAGAAAGGGAAAAGTGCCACTCTTTTTGGTCCCATGGAGCTCATTAGTCACACTGCTCATCACAAGCAGTCAAAGGAGGGGGAACAGACCTGCAAATTAAAATGGAAATGCGGTTCAGTCTTTTATTCTCACTGATGCATAAAGTAAACCTGGACAATTTTTAATAGTCTTTCCTTAGTTTTAAAGAAAAGGAAAGAGAAGAAGGAGGCTTTCTATAATTTATGTCAGAAATCTGGGTCTTGGTCACATTAGACCTCCCTGTATAACCAGAAAACTAACTGGAATAAGGTATCACAAAGGCCCAAAATGAGATTTTTAGTCACGTCAATTTTTAAAGAGTTAATTAATTCGAGCATTTAAAGACCTGTCCAGGAAAGAGATTTTAATTAACGGTTCATCTTTACTACCTTAGCAATTAGGAAGTGAGAACACTTACAGCCCATAGCTATGAAATCAAAGAACAAAGATCACATTTGTCATTACTACTACTTCTTAATAAACAAGCTGAAAATACACTTCAGAACTTCCTCTCACACATCTGTCAAATCAGAAGAGACATTAAAATAAAATCCTGTGATATTTATAAGGCCATTTTATGGTTTATGATACTGCCACAGACACTGGTTTATCAGCACTAGTTTATCTTGCTAAATACCAGATCTCTCACATCTTGATATATTCCTAAAATGAAACTTGATTTGCAAGTTCTTTGGTTCAACAATAACTCATTAACAAACCTTTCTCTACCAGTTTTCAGCTGGAGGAACTAGAGGAGAAGGAAGAGTAAACCAAAGTAACAGATAATAAGAAATAAACCACAAGCAATACATTCCATCAATAGAAACAGATTACAGAAAACTGCCCAGCTGCAGATCCCAAATCCCCTCTGTTCACAAATTCTGTAACCCCGCTGATGTCTGTGTAACCACGGAGGTTTTAGACACATGGAGAGCTGTTCTCAGCCTCCCAAACTCAGAGCTGGCATGTACTTCAATAGTTGTGGAGACAGCATGTTCTTCTCCACGCTGGAATACATCCCTGGGATTGAAACAGTCCAGTAAGAATGGCACTTGGGACATAACAGTCACCCAGATGGACCAGAAGGGAGGTGGTATTTGAAGTGGGGAGACAAAAGGAGCAGTTGAAACCCTGACATGGATTTTTCTGTCTCACAAAGCCACCAGGAGGTTCCCACCTGCAAGCCCAACCCTGCACGCTGCCTCCTACCAGACATCACACTCTGACAGACATTTCTGGAGGGCAAATTCCCACTGGCTGAAGTAAGGAATATGTACTGCCATTATTATAAAAATAATAATTTATGCACTATTGTAATAGTAAGAACCCATTGTACATAGGAAAGCTGATTCTTGGAAATGAAATTATATTGCCCCCCACTAGTGAGTGAGACAACAGGAGAACCTTGACTACCAAATTCTCAGTGCAGGACACAGCCCTGGGTATGCTGATCTCAGCACATGGGGAGGGAATGGGAATTACACTTCCAGGATTACACTTTCTGCCAGTCACCAGTGGTGTCCCCCAGGGCTCAGTGCTGGGGACAGATCTCTGATAAATGACCTGGACGAGGGGATCGAGTGCACCCTCAGCGGGTTCTCAGGTGACACCAAGTTGGGCAGGATGTTGATCTGCTTAAGGACAGGAAGGCTCTGCAGCCAGGGGTGGTTCAGGCTCTGCTCCCAGAGAACAAGGGACAGGACAACATGAAACAGCCTCAAGTCGTGCCAGAAGAGGTTTAGACTGGATATTAGGAAAAATTTCTTCAGTGTGATCAGGCATTGGACCAGCTGCCCAAGGAAGTGATGGAGTCACCATCCCTGGAAGCATTCAAAAAATACGCAGATGTGGCACTTGGAGTCATAGTTTAGTGAACATGGCAGTGCTGGGTTAGAGTTGGAGCCCATGAATTTGAAGTCTTTTCCAAGCTTAATGATTCTATGATCAAAATTGTTTTCATGTTTACCTCACGTGAATTTATATAAACACATGGAAGGGATAACCACACCCCTAAGCTGGGAAGCAACTTCCATGTTTCATCTTGGAAGTACCAAACCATCTCTCACTTATGCATGGGAACTACAGGTAGCAACTGACTTGCCATAATTTTCCCCTCCTTGTCCTGAGTTTCAGGCAGGATGTAGGAAAAAGATGGTGCAGGGAGGTGCCATGTGCAGGCTGAGCGAAGGACAGAGCTCCACCTGCCCTCTGAAATTCCTTGTCTCACATCACAACCTCCACCTTATCCGAACGCCGGTGTTCTCGTGGCTGATTTTAGATCCACTCCCACAAACTGTCTTCCTAGGAAGCTGAATAAAGAGGCACAGTGTCCCTGCCAGCTAGCACTGCTGTAGGTCTGCTTCCACGTGGGGTCACATGCGAACATTTCTATGCCCAATAACCTTGTTAGCTCCCTTAATGTCATTCATAATGCAAATGAGACAGCGAGCGAATGGCCAGAGGCCCAGAGTGACTAAAGCTCAGCATCCAGAAAGTCTTACATTGCCTCTAGCTCTAAACTAACTTCCCTCCATAACAAGCACCATAAACTTGGCTATCAAAGCTACACATGCCCAGTCTTTGTTGTACAACAGGCAGCGATTTGTATCACTGGCTTCTATTTTTAGCATATTAATTAACTACTGCAACTGGTGAGGCAAGTGTCTCCAACTGGAGAGTGTGGCACCATTGTCTGAAGTCATCACCTCATCTCGAGCTATTGAAAATCATGGCAGTGACCCTCCTGCTGATATGAATTTAACCTGACATGCCCACAAAGGAATGGGGGGTGGTGCACCAATTTTGTGCACATGGTTCTCCACATCACCCTGGACCCTATTAGTGTGGAAAGAGCTCATTGAAAGAAAAGAAGCCACATTGTGCTGGGCCACCTAGAGGGTTGAATAGAAAAGGCTGAGGAAAAGAGCAGGCAGCGCAATAAAGGCCATAATTAACATATTTCCATATTCAAGCAAAGCAATAACTACGTGAAATGTTTGTCAAGGTGCAATGAAAGCATAAATATTAAGTACCATATCTGGGGGGGATGCAGAACTGTCCCCCCAGTCTCTAAGATTCCATTGAGAAATTCCAAACAAGCTTTTTTACACGCTATTTTCAATTATAAACCTCTATCTCTGCTTCTACCATGACAACAAGACAATCCTCGCCATCCTCACTCAGTTTTCACCCAGGTAAAACTGTCCCCATCCAAATTAGGTCGAAAATTTGCCCTGAGATTTGAAAAAAAAGTAATAAAAAAAAAGGTGGGGGGAAGAGACAGAGAACCTAAAAATGGGAGCTGAAACATACGCATTTACTGCAAATTCTTGTAGGAGATGATGAAATGGGAAATTTTATAGAAAGCAGTTCCTACTGGACACTTGGAATTTTATAAAAAAGCACTTCTCCCTGGATACCTGAAGCAAGGCTAAATCCTTCTGTGTGCAAACTTGGTTAACACGCACCCAGAGCTTGCATCTAAAGCATGGCTCTGACTCTAACTTTGTTGTGATTTATAGGTTTATAGTGGGGCTCGATGATCTCAGAGGTCTTTTCTAACCTAATTGATTCTGTGATTATGCCATTCCATGGGAAAAGTACAAAAGAGTCTCATTATAAGTTAGAGAAGCAGTGCCACAGCGCGTGGTCTATGAGAATCTGAGCACATGAACACGTCAGGGAAAGACACTGGACTGTTAGAAAGCAAAACTTGTTTTACTTTCTATTCCCAGGCAATAAACACAAGAAACCATCCCATCCCCATTTTAGTATCACCTATTTCCCAAACAACCTCAAAAAACAAGTGACCAGCCCTGCACAACCCCACTGCTTCAGCGCTGGAAGTAAAAAAAGGCAGTGCAAGAAACAGCACCCTTTGAAACACAGCCACCTGTGTACCAGCCAGCCAGAGTCATCAAGCAAATTCAGGGTACCCTGAACCTGCCCCCCACTTTCAGCCTGGAGCTGACACAGCCAGGCCATGAGGAGGCTTTTCTGCCAGTGGAGCACACGTAATCCATGCCGAGGCTCCAAGGCTGCAAGCACTGCGGCTGAGCTGTTTTGCTGGCTCTCTCCCAATCCAGTGGTCTTCACTACCTTCAAGCCAGGAAAATGCAAGGCTGACAGTCAGTCCAAAGCAGAAGGGAACTGGAGGAAGGAACCCAGAGAGGTCCTGCAAGGGGAAGCCTTAACTTGGAGCCAACAAATAAAACCGTCGGAAGGAGAAGAGCACTGACAAACACCCAGGCTGAACGTGCTCGGTGTGTCAAAGTCAGGTGGGGGAACTCTACCTACTGAAACAACCCATCTTACTGATCCAGCTGCTGGATGGGCTTTTTTTCAGCAGCCAGTTTTCATCTCTGTAATTTGATTGATATTTATTTACAGCTAGAAACTGCTGTCTTTTACAGAGTTGGAAACTGCTGTCGTAAGGAAGGTAATTCTTCCCATGGTGGGGGGAAAAAAGGGAGGAAAAAAAGGTATGTTACCTCCATCAGGAAAACAGGTATTGATACATTAAAATTATATAGATAATGGTCACAGCCAGCCTTGGACTTCACCCAGCCAATGCCTGTACTAAGCAGAGAAGCATGGATCTATATTTAACTACCTAAGTTTAAAAGAGAAGTCTAAGATAAACAATGGAAGTAGCGAATTTAATTCTTGTCTGCTTTGATCCAAATGCAATTCCAGGGCCTGTGTGGTACTCTTTTTTCTTTGTAATACAGTTGATTGTATCTGCAATGGCCATTTTTTTCTCTTGCTCTTGTATTTCTCCAAGACACTGCAAAATTTTCTCACATTAACTATTTCTACTTTTAAAGGCAAAACACAAAACTTTCAAGTAAACCAGGATGCTTCCATCCTTCGAGTAGGTGGGAGGGCAGACATCTAACTCTGTTCCTGCACTGCAGTACAGCAAACAGCATTTGGCCTTTATACAAATGGGTCTGAAGTATCCTAAATGTTAAGTGCTTCATCACAACCATCCAAGAGAGGTAAAGACAGGGAAAAACACTGAACAACCTATGCAAAGTAGAGGAGCACTCACAACAATATGCTCATAAGCTGATGGTAAATACTATTTCTGAACAACTTTGCACTGGTTATTGTTTGCACTTATTTTACACCTTCTTAACCAAGGATTAGGATGATGTTAGTGCCTGAACCACCAAAATGTCAGACCTGCAGCTGGTAGAAAGGAGGGCAACTCCTCTGGCAGCTCCAGAGTGATGCCAGCTTGTATCAGCATATGCTCTCTTTCTCCATTTATTTTCACCTCCTTTTGCCAGACTTGTCATGAAACATTCCCGAGGCTCTGACTACTTGCTGATGGCACTTCCTTGGTTCTTATGGCTCCATTGGCTGGAAAGCTCAATATACTGATATGAGCTGCCTCTCCCTGAAACAAGCAAGAGCCTTCTTCTGTCTAGCAATAAATTAGGGCAAATTATTATTTTAAGAAGTTCCTGCAAACACTGCCATTTTGCAACATGTATTTTATTTCTTAAGACGTTTACATAATGAAGCCTCTGCAGGTTTCATTCTTCCCCTGTGCAAAGAACAGGTCCCAAATAAAACTTGCATCACACTTTCCAGGCTCCAGTAACTTACACTGGATGAAAAGGGGATGCAGAGTAGAATTGCCTAGCAGGAATGCTGAGCAGCAAACAGGCCTCATTCTGTGTGGTCACCCCGTAGACCATTACCAGGGTTCAGACCTCACCTTGCAGTCTTTGCTCAGACAACACTCCCATTGACTTCCACAGGACTTCTGTCTGAAGAAGGATGCAGGATTTGGCCCAGAAGTTAAAAAAAGCCTTCTTAGTTTTCAAGTATAGATGATTAATGTCCCAGAAACAGTGGGCAGTGTTTGGAACACTGTATGAAACTGATTTAAAGCTGACATTTTCCTGCTCTTTCTCAGCCTCTGTGCTGACACAGGACCCGAGCCTGAGATGCTGGACCCACCACGGGCACATCCCACCTGCCACAGGACTCAGCTGAGGCACAAAGACCATGCAAAGCACAATGTCCAGGGTTTTACACAAGCTGCCTTCCATCTCTGCAAGTCTGCAAAGGTTTTTGCTTCCCCAAGTTTTGCTTGCCACTCAGCTGAAATCCTGCTTGGCTCCTCACAGAGATTAGTGTCTCCATTACAGCTCCTCTTCTGAAAGCCTGTCATGGACAGGCTGCCCTCCCTCAAAAACCATTCCCTTACAGGCTCCCACATAAAAAAAGGGTACCCTGCACCAAAATTGTGGCATGTAGAGCCTCTGAGAGTGTAACACAAGGAAGCAATTGTGCATCTGTGACTCTGAACAAGCTGCAAGAAGAAATGATGGGCATGCCGAACTGTAAGGAAATAATGCACAGTTCTCTTTCCAGCAGCAGCGTGGCAGGCTCTGCACACACCTCTGTAACCAACCACTGCACTCTCCCACTCCTTCCAGCAGTGATTCCCTGGCTTGGAGCTCAGCACAGGCAAATGACCAACCCCTGAGAAAACATTTCCAAGCTGGGCAAAGAGACAGAGGAACAAAGAGCGCAGAGCAGTAAAGAGATAGAGGTGTGGGCAGAGTGGGAAAGCAACACAATCCCAGAGAGCAAAACAAGGATGATCTCCATTGGGATCACAGCTAAACAGGAACCTCCCACGCCGAAGAATCCCAGAATCATTACGGCTGGAAGGGACCTCTGGAGATGACCCAGTCCACACCCCTGCCAAGGCAGGGTCACCTGGAGCAGGTGACACAGGAGTGTGTCCAGGCGGGTTTGGAATGTCTCCAGAGAGGGAGACTCCAGGCCCTCCCTGGGCAGCTGTTCCAGGGCTCTGCCACCCTCAATGTACAGAAATTCCTCCTCATGTTGAGGTGGAACTTCTTGTGTTTCAGTTTATGGCCAGTGCTTCTCATCCTGTCGCTGGGCACCACTGAAAAGAGCCTGGCACCATCCTCTGACACCCTCTTTGAGATATTTCTATGCATTTATGAGATCCTCTCTGAGTCTTCTCTTCTCCAGACTAACCAAGCCCAGCCACCTCAGTCTCTCCTCATAAGAGAGAAGCCACAAGCACAACTTAAAGGCCCCAAATGCACCCTCTCAGTGCCTTGAAAATTCAGAAACCTTCTGAAGGAGATTTTGGCTTGCACGAGAAGCCACCAGTGGGATGAGGAAACAATGACATGGTGACAGATCAGGCTATGCCAGTGCATAGTGTCCATCTATGCACTCTTACTGTACAGCGAGCAAGGCAGCTAGAGGATAATGCCACTTCCATGCCCTCCTAATGGAGAAGGAGACCCCTGCAACCTTTGTGAGTGCAAAGCAACGAAAGAGAAAACTCTTTATTCAGAGGACACACAAGCTTCTGTCCTGCTCAGCAGCCGTATGTTCTGATGGGACCAAGGGCAAAGAGGGAGACATTCCAGTTCCAGTCATGATCATGTGAATCATTAATCACTGCAAGGACTGGGGAGAGGCCATGGGTTTATATCCACGCAGCTTGGTTCAGGAACTAGACTCAAAATAAAGGCAGAGAAACAGAGAGAGTGCCAAAGTGACCAAACATGACTAAAAGGAATATGCAGAAAAATGGAATACCACCTCCTTTTGGGGAATGTTCAGATGGAAAGGAGAACAGGGATGAGTATCACAGTGATCCTACAAATCCAGCACAACACCCAGTAACTGTTCACAGCTGCTTCCCTCTTCATCTGCTGACACTAAGTGCTGCAGGACTGACATCAAAGCCAGCTCTGTACAGTCAGGGAACACCTGGGAATTTCTGGTAAAACATTTTTGCTGGGAAATTAAATGGAGCAGTTGGTGAAGAAGAACTAAGGCTAGGGGAGAAAAGTTCAAAATATGCTAGATTTTGCACGATGCTTTAAAGAAGAAAAGCACTTGAAAGCAGAGAAAGCTGTGCTGAGATGAATCAGGAAATAGAGAGAGATTCACTGCTGTGCTCCAGACCAGAGCAATTAGCCAGGCAGCCAGATCAGGTCTGGGAATAGTAGAGAGTCAAACCCAGGCAAAAAACACACATGGGGAGCAAGGGAAGAGGGAGCCACATGTCAGAGAAGGTCCTATTGCTGAAAGGAGTCAAATGGGGAAATGAAACACCAGGCTTAACCCAGTCTGGCAGAGAGCAGCAGCTCTGAGGGAAAAAGAGAAAGAAGAAACAGAGTGGGTGATGAGAGCTCTGAAACAAACAGGACAAGAAAAGGAAATGACAACTGGATCTGGAAGGAAGTCTGATGAGAAGGGGCTTTTCTTCAAAGAGTGGCAGCGAAAGGGAAATTCTGTAGTAACAACAACATCTCCACAATGGAAATTGAGGTAGCAGTTCACAGGTGAAGTGGGAATGTGGTACTGAGTGCCTGGGCAAGATCTCTGCTTTCAAAATGAAAGAGATCTGTGGGTCCTCCTCAAAACTACACAGTGGTCTGTGGACAAAAGGATGAGAAGAAAATCTCCAGCCAGCACCACGGTGCCGTCACTTTTGGAAAACTGTACTCAGCAATTATGTCTTTCACTTTTAAGAGAAGAAAATCTTGACTTGTTGCTTCTTCAAACTCTACACAAAGGACTTAATTTCGTGCACTGGAGACATATAGCATGAGAGGCAGATCACATGGGGGACACACATGAGAGAACTGCATGACTGGGCTGAGGGCTGGAAAGGGGACACTGCTCTGGATCTCAGTAAAAGGACTTCTAGAGCATGGAGCTAACCACCAAAGAATTCATGGAGTGGAAAGGAGTCGTGGACTTTGGAGACTCTTTCACAGCCCACAGTCTTGCAATGGTTTGGTTATATGAAAAACTTCAAGGGCTAAGGATTATGGACCAGAATTTGAGATGTTAAATCATAATGAAATTCTTGTGCTCTAAAGAAAATGTTGTGCTGGATAAAAAAGAAAACAAACAAAAAATTATTGTAGGGAGTGAAAGCAACAGAAGAGTGGGAAGATGGTCTTGTTTGGAAGGGAACATGGAGCTGTATTGGAGTTCGATGGCTGATGGTGTGAAGACCCAGGGAAATGTCCACGGAAACACTATCTTTTTCATATCACACAAGGCAGAACAGTGAATGCATCCTGAGCAAGGGAAGAAGGCAAAGGAATCACCAAGAGTGATCCTGCAGTATTTGAGCAATATTTCTATTAAGTCCTGTGGTCTTTGGTCTGAAAAGGATCATGCAGCAGTAGGAAAAAAGGGAAAGTCTGAGCATCATGGCAACCAAAAAGTCAATTACCCTAACACGGCCCATATACAAATCTCTAAAACAGAGCAACTGATGTAGGAAGAACTAGCCAACATTGTAAAAGCAGTCACTACATCTTAAAGACCAAGGAAAGCAGACATTCAAATCCAAAAGTTGCATCCAGTCTTTCCTTCTGCAAACATACAAGCAGAACAATCCCTATCACAAAGGACTAGGTATGTCAAACTGGTGAATTCAAACACTGAGCCATCCACTACTTGATAATGACTCTGGAAAACACTGTATGCTGTTTATCTAGTCCAGGTCTCGCTTCTAAAAAGTAGCCTTACCATTAATCCTTTGGATGAAAATTCAGAGTATAAAGTAACTGAGGGAATAAAAACCCAAACAACAAAATAACACACAAACAAAAAGCAGTGTTTTGCAGACAGGTCAAAATTAAAAAGCCTGTCTTCCACAGAAGGAATTACTCTCATCTAAATCTTCAGAAACTGTTCAGCTGTATGATAAAAAGAGAGTGCAGTGGTTCCCTATGAAACACAGTGGTTTCACTGCTTTCTTGGGGTGAAGCTAGGAAAGAATCCAAACGTTTTTTTAAAAAAGTAATTACCTTCTAAACTACCATTCCCTATGCTTCAGGGATGTGGTAGTACCACATAAGTATTAAAACACACAATTTTACCTATTATCTGGACAAAGCCCAGTTAATGAAAAGTTTATGAATACATCCATGCAATGCATTAACTCAATACATTTTGGGTTAATGTGCCATAACAGCTTCTGTATTTTGAGCTGTCCTTACAAATGATCCATGGCCCTCTAAAAGAAGCAGTGAATGGGAAGAATAAAACCAAAGATGGTCTAATCTAGCCTTACAAGACTTCACTTCAAAAGCACCACACACCTCAGCTGCACTACAGATCACTACTGCAAGAATTCTGTCCTTACAGTTTTGGGGCCTGATTCACAACACCCTTTGCAAACAGCCCCATGGGATTTAGCTCCTCTTCCCACATTATGTAAGGATGGAGGGAATGAAGCACCACCAGGAACAAATCTGCCCTTCCAACCACACCATGAGCAGCAGCCAGAGCAGCTGAGCCTACCTGTGGCACAAAGGGCGATGAAGGTTTGTGCATGCTTCCGGATCAAAAGCAACTTGTCTTTAGGGAGAGGCACCTTCCTTAGGATGTGTTCAATGAAATCGTGAGGGGTGACGGCTGCAAGGTTCCACTTCAACTTCCCCAGCACCACCAGCTCCCATTCCTGCAGAGGGGCAACAGGGAGAGCAAAAGAGAAGAAAAGCCATAAGCAAGCCTGTGAAGAACCTCTGCTTATTTCTTATTATAACTTTATCACTGCTAAATTTGTTTTGCTCAGACCCTTTTTTTCCATACGCCTCTACTGCTTTGAAGTTGTTGACTTTATGTTCTTTTTTTTTTTTTGAACACCAGAAATGTCAGGCTCTACTGAAAATAATGAGACCTGGCAGCTCCTGCCAAGGTTTTACTTTTTTTTTTTCGTATCCAGTGCTGAATGCCCACCCAGAAGTTTAGCGTGCAATTAGATATTGCCAAGGTCACTGTGGTCCTTTCCTAGTAACTTCTTTTAAATGGCTATAGTCCTCGCTTTATAGCCATTTAAAGCCCTAGGGACAGCCATGCACAAAAATAACCCAGATATACATTCCTTTTTTCAAAACTGGGGAAGTTGGCTTGATGGCATTCCCTCCCAAAACTGTACTCCAAAGGTCCTGCAGATAAATCTGATGGTGCTTAAACTACTCCAAGACAGGCTCTGCAGAAAGGAAACGCACACAACGCAGCCAAGAAGTAGCCTGTGTAAATTATCTGCCAGTAAATCATGTAGGAGCCATTCCCAGATTCTTTGCACGCCCAAAACTCCCACTGCAATCAAAGGAAAACTTGGGCGTGTACGTAACTACCGGCCATTCCCTGGAATGGGATTCCATGTGCAAACAGCACCGGATCACCAGATCCAGCCATGGGGTGCATGACCTGCTTGTTTCAACATTTAAACCGGGTTCTGAACACCTTACAGTGCCCCACAGACTGAGCAAAGCTCAGGCCTCCGACTTGCATTTGTCTCATCCATCAACTATTAGCCATTAACTAAATTCCACGCGCTGATTCCCGAGTCCTGATGATGCCTGATGGAGCCCCGCGTGGTGGGGAGCCCCAGCTGAGCTCACAGAGCTGGCAAGTCAGAAAAAAAAAAAAAAGTCCTTTAATTTCTCAGCCGCGGAGACATCAACCAGCGTTGCTGAGAAACCATAAACATGGACCCCACAATGCCATTTCTGCAGTCGTTTCCCTGAATAGATGCCCACTTTAACAACAAGTTACTTTCCTACAGGACATTCCTGCTGGATTATGACAGAGCCGTCCATGGCCTGAAAAGTCTCACATATATGCAAAAGGCCGCAGAAACCAGACAGGTTTTTTTAATTTCTCAAGGAAACCTGTAAAATGTTGGAATACAAGGGTGATTATGTGAACTCAGGCCTGCTCTTCCCAGCATTACTGATGTGACAGGTTTTGAGAGATAACAGTCAACCCAGAGTACCAAATACAAGGAAGCACTTTAAACACGTTTAAATCCACGTGGCACAAGAAGGTAGGGACATCGCTCTGCATATTTGCATGTGGGGGCCATGGCACTTCCTTGCCCATCTGTGCCACCAATGGGACACCTGGCCCTGACAGCCAGGCAGGGTTTGAGGGCAAAGCTCTTTAATTCTGTGAAAGCACAAGCTATCATCCCCAACCCCTCCCCAGGGGGAATTCCCAGTGATTCATAGGAAAAATTCTCCTGCAACTCAGATGGCTACAGCCATCTCTCTGACCTAGCAACCATGTCACCAAGGGGCCCTGGTACACGTTCAGTGCTTCACATCATGATGTATACATCACTTATCTCCTCCAGTAATTATCATTTTGCTTCTGCTTCCACTGCACCTGAACTGAGAGAAGCAGCATACAAGAGGTGGTTTAACTGAGCCATACCAGGATGGGTCAGGTTGGAAAGGACCGCAGTGGGGCACCTAGTGCCACCTCCCTGCTCCAGCAGGGCCACCCCAGAGCACAGGGCATAGGATTGTGTCCAGACAATTCTGCAATATCCCCAGTGAGGGACACTCCACACCCTCTCCGGATAATCTCTTCAGCACTTGATCACAGCACAGTGAAGAAATCCTTCCTCGTGTTCAGGTGGAGCTCCCTGGGCATCAGTTGGTGCCGCTGCCTCTTGGGCACGGCCGAGCATCTCGGGCTTCTCTGAGTACCCCGGGCTCCCCTGAGCATCTTGGGCACCCCTGATAATCCCGGGCATCCCCGAGCATCCCGGACCCCCTCCGGGCATCCCGGGCCCACCCCCCCGGTCCCGGCAGAAGCTCCGCACCGCCGCGTGTCTGCCGCCAGGTGGCGCCGCCGCGCCGCCCGCCCGTGCACGTGCGCCCGGCGAGGTCCCCCGTGGGGACAGCGGGACACGGCGGAGACACGGCGGGGACACGGCGGGGACCGACCCACCCCCGGCACCGCCAGCCCCAGCACCCCCGGCAGCAGCGCACGAGGCGGGCAGCGGCTGGAGCGCCGTCCGCATGGCACTGCCGGGAGGCTTCCAGGGATGTCCCCGCGGGTGTCCCTCGCCCTGAGCGGTGACCCCCGAGACTTTCTGGCCGTTCAGGAAAAGCGTGGGTTTTTCCTAAAAGGCAAGGGTTGGGTGGCGAAGTGCTGGGTGCTGTGCCAGCGAGAGAAAGGTGCAGTGCCGGAGAGGAGGGAGGAATGGGGCTGCTTACCAGCAGCTCTTGGGGTTTGATGGAATTGTCCGTGTATATGCACAGCTTCTCGGCTGTGAGGGGGATTGTCTCTTTCAGCTTGGAGGCCAGGAACATGCACACCGCCCCCAGCAGCTGCAGATGGCACTTCCGAGTGGGCACCACAGCTAAGAATCTGTCCAAGTAATTCATGGCCAGAGGGAAAACTTCTTCTTCGCACTTTTGCTCTTCGCAGACCTGCAAGTGAGGAACGTGGGGAGGGAACGATGGGGCAGTCGGGGGGAAAACGGGGATGGGAAGCAAGAAAGAGACAAGGAAAAAATAAATAAATGAGTGAACCCACCAAACAGACTACTGCTTCCCTTGCTTTTGCTCCTATTTTTGTTTCCCGGGGAGCTAAATTTTGGGGGAGGGGGAGATCTGTGGAGAGGCTGGGAAGGCTGTCAATCGGCTTTCACATTCCTTTAGTTCATTCAGTAAGAAATGAATTCAAGACACTGTGTGGGAGAGCCGAAAAGCCCCATCCAGCAGCAAGCGAGCAGCCTCAGACTTTTTTTTTTTTTTGACCCAATTTTTCTTTTTTATTTCGTCATATTTTCAAAAAATCGGTAAAAAATATCAAAACTTCCCCGGCGGTCCCGGTTTTGGGGCTGGCGGCATCCCGGGACGATCCCCTATCGTTTCCGACAATTGTAAAAATTCCCCCGCCGGGTGTCCCCCAGCCCTGCGCCCCCAAGCCCGCGTTGGGGGGGAAGGACGAGAGACACAGCGAGGGCGAGGTGGGGTGGAGAGAGAGCCCGAGCCGCCTGGATCCTTTTAGCAGGCAGCGAGCAGCAAAATTCTTTTAAAAATTTACCAAAAATCGGAGCCGCGGAGAAAAAGCACAAATCGCACATGAAAACCAAGAGGGGAGTCTGGGCTTTCCAACCCATAGGGTTTGGTTCGGGAAAGGTCCCCCCCAAAGGAGATCCGAAGGGGCAAAGGATGGCTGGTGGGGCCAGCGCAAGGCAGGCGAGCCTGCGGGGCTGCGGGCCCGCTGCCGCTGCGCCTGAAGCCTCGGGGCGAACAGGGGGGCTCAGCGCTCGCCCCACGGCCCCGACACACCGGGGGTCCCGTTCCGCGGGGGCGGGGGACACTGCCGAGCCCCCCGGAAAGGAGAGGGGGCAGCCGGGCTCGGCGCCTGCGAGCAGAGTCCGCATGCAGCGCAACATGGCGAGAAGAAGGCACGTCCTCCCCACTGCATACGTGGGCACGGAACCCTCGCCGGGCAGAACGCGGGGCACACGGGGCACCCCCCGACCCTCGCCCTGCCCCGGGCGCTGCTCCCTTTTCCCAGGAATGCCTCAATCACAAGCGCTCCCGGAGGCGGATTTTCTTCGCTTTTAATTGCAATGACTTTTACAACTCTCTCCCCCACCCCCCCCCATCCGACACGCCGCGCTTCCTCCCCTCCTGCACCCCGCTCCCGGAGCCCCCCGGAAGGGGCGACTTCCCCCGCGGGCCGTTCGGTGTCCCCCGCGTCCCTTCCCGCACCGGCTGAGCTCCGGAGAGGGACAAGGAGGAGAGGGGATCGACAAGAAGACGCCACCCGGTGATCAGAAAAGCGAGGGGCTGCAGGGGGAGAGGGGCCGGGGTGCTGCCCGCGGCCGCTCTGCCTCCCCCCGCTCCGAGGGGCCGGGGTCTACGAACCTCCAGCATCCAAGTGGCCACCATCCTCCTCATGAAGGGCTGGATGTCCTTCTGGACGCACTTGAAGTAGGAGCATTGCGGCAGATACCTTTCCTCTATGGTTAGTAAGTTGTGCAAAACGCGGTCATCGTAGAGCAAGTTCGGGTCAGGCAGAGCTCTCCTCATGGGATCCACCTCGCAGCACAGCAGCTCCATGTTTCCAAAGAGATCTCCCTCTTTCTCTGATGGGAAAGGTTTTCCTTTTTTTTTTTCTTTTTTTTTTTTTTTTT
>VWZS01018698.1:157217-288627 GCA_013397075.1 Rhabdornis inornatus
AAAAAAAAAAAAAAAAAAGGGAAAGAAAAAACCCCAAAACAAAACAACCAGAAAAACCAACCGCCCCCCCCCCAAAAAAAAAGAGAGCAGAAAAATAATACAACGGTAAAAGAGCAAACCCCACCCTTTTCGCACTCGCTCCCCTTCTTTTGCTGAGCTGCCTCACCCATTTAAAAGCGTCAATGATTAAATCAAAGTTCGCGGGGGATGTGCGCGCAGCCCCGGGCGGGCGCTCCCGCGGAGGGAGCCGCGCTCCTTTGTTGTTGGGGGTTTTTTTGTTTGTTTTTTCCCCGAGGGAAGGGGGCTGTGCTGCTCCCAACCCCACCGCAGCCGCCGGGTGGCAACACCGCCGGTATTATTTAGGTCTTGGGACACTTCTGCAGGGCACCGAGTCCGGCTCCTCATCACCAACCCGACGCGCGGTTACCGTGTAATCGATAATATGTAATGATATTTTATTGGGCTCTGTTGGAGAGCGCTGCAAAGCTCTTGGGTTTTTAAAATAAATCCTAAATTCGTCATCACTTCTATTTATTTGATTTCTTTTTCCAGCCCATCTCAGCCATCAGGAAGGTGCTTCAGGGGACAGGATGGGCTCAAGCTTTACAGAGCAATAGACACGGTGTGAGTGCGCCCGGCCGCCGCGGGGTTTTTGTTTGTTTAAATGGAATAAGTATTCCTTTGCAGTGCTTGAAACCTGAAGGCTGGAGTGTGAAACATGAGAATCTGAAAGTGAAACCGACTGGAAGCCAAAAAAGAAACAGATGAATGTGTTTCCACTGTCCAAGCTGAGGAAAGCCCCGAAAGCAAACAAACACCATGAATAATAAAATGCGCAATAGATTCGAAATAAAATTATTCCAGCTTCAGTCACTGGAAGCAGTCTAGTTTGGTGGTTTGGTTGTTTGGTTTTTTAAAGTTTACCTGATTTTTAGCCGTTCAAAGGAAAATCACAGAATTTCATGCTTCCATTCAACAGGAAAAACATGATAAAAATTATCTTTTATTTCCTCTGGTTTTTGATGAAGGACTGGGAAAGGATGTGAATAGCACAGGATCTTCTGCGTATCATCCATGTATTTTCAAGGAGTATTTTAATTATACAGGTTATTTTCAACTCTAAATAACTGTGGTGGCAGCTTTGTGATTAGCAGCCATATCAGACAACATAAGTACTGAGCAGGTGAAACATACCCTGTAATAAAACTATTCTCACCTTTAATGGGTGATTTTATGCAGGCTCAATAGTTAACTAATTAACTAACAGCATTAACTAATGGATTCAGTGTCATTGGTTAATATATTTTTAATTAATTGCTCCTTTCTGTTTTGTGCAAAATTTCTTCTTTAACCTTTCTCATTCCCTAGCTTAAACTTTTTCAGAGCAGTAATTAGAAACTGTTTGTGCAAAGAATGCACGACTCCAGTCAGATTTCTTTCTTAGTTGAGATGGGAAAGGAAAAAGGATGGTCATGTACCTGGGATTGATGTTGTATGCTTGGAAGACTCGATAAATTCATCACATTTATCCCGAAGAATTCCCAGGCTGACATTGCTGCCTTATCTGGCAGGGGTGCTGTGTCCTGTGCAGCCGCCGCGCTCCTGTCCTGGGCGGGCAGGGTGATAAGGCTGCGTTCGTTTCCTCGGACAAGGAACAGGGAACAGGTGCCTCCCACGCGCCAGGAACTCAATGGAAAGTGACATTTTTTACTCTGGCATGCAGAACTGTACAGAAACGCCGTCATTCTTTTACTGTGTTTGTTTTGGTTTGGTTTTTTTGTTGTTGGGGGTTTTTTTGTTTGTTTTTTTTGTTTTCTTCTTTTGGCACAGATATTTGAAAGAGCAAGCACGGTTCTGATAAATTACAGGTATGAACCACTGATATCTATTTCATTATTAATAATTATGATACAATCTGAAGGTGAGAATCCCCCTCCCTCCCCTTTTTTTTCTTTTCTCCTCACTGCCTATGAATCAGCTTCCTTTTCTTCTTAAAATGGCTTTGCTGTTAACCTCTTGCATTCCTTACCTGCTGGCATGTTTTTATCAGTCCACAGTTCACGAATGGCTTCAACATTAAATGCACAGGGTTTTTTTTCTTTTCAGGCTGTTGAGAGATATCAATGAAAGACTTTCTGAGCCCAAAACTTCAGCTGATCTCCAATTCTACAGCACGTTGCTGTGACATAGCTTCCTTCCTTCAAAAGCAATGCTCAATCTTTTCTTTGTGGTCTCTCAGGTGGTTCTGCTCTTATTAAAACAAATGTGGAGCTTCAATTCCATTTTATTTGCTTCCTGTCTACACTGAGGCAAAGATTTTACATTTCATGCACATGTGTAGCATGCCCAGGTCTATGCAAATAGGGAAAAGGAAAGAAAGATGATAAGAGGAAATTGTTCCTTTTATGGGGATTTGGGAAGGTCATATGTGAGTTGTCTTAATAGTGCTGTGAACTGCTAAATAATCACGGTATTTACTCCCAGGAGAGCAGCTGTATTTGAAAGGTAAGTGCAATGATTCTGTTAATCTGCAGTGAGGGAATTATCTTGACACAGGGTCCCACACTGAATAGTTTGCTGAAACATATGAGGCATATATTGTCTGCCAAAGAGTGAGATATTTTATATGGAGCTTCATCAGAGTGGGATTTTGGTTTGGAAGCCACATGAATGATTGTGGGATGGGGATAAGCTGGACCTCTCATTGTGTGCAGATGTGTAGAGCACATCCAAATTCTGAAAACAGGTGGATTTTTAAAGGGAAGAATGGCTTGTCTTGTTAGCTCTGTGAAAGCATCAAAAATATTCCATGAAGAAATGTAAGGCTCTCAACCAGTATTTTGGATGTCCCCTTTGCATTCCAGGGACAATGAAATACTATACTCTCTAGATCTGTTGATTTTTGTCTTCTTAACATGATCAGAAACAAACAAAAAACTTTTATTGCCTGACAAAGAGACAAACACATAAAACCCTCAAAACAATAGTATCACAGAATAAAATTATGTAAATAAATTCTCTCTACTGAGTTAAACTATTTTACTTGTAATTTCCTCCTCCAAAACTGCTGAATTAAAAGCTATTCCCATGGATAAATAGTCAGGATATTTTACTACTCATCTCTGTGTCGATTACACTCACACCTGGGAAAATTAATTGCTTTTAATATATTAATAGCTTAAAATACTACATTGCATATAATATTAATGGCCACCTGAATGCAGTGCTATCATTTGCTTCTTTTTTCTCTCCTTCTCTTTTGGGAATGCAACATTTTAGTCCTATAGTGGAATGTTCCAGCACCAGTATACTTCAAAACTATGCATTTTATTTTGCATTTGAAGCATTTTGAAAGGTGTTGCCCCTTTTCACAGCCAGAGCCTTCAGTCACTGGGCAGGTGCCACATGGCTTTTGAACAAATGGCTTTATTGAGAATTCAGACAGTGTGGGCAGTGAGAACACCCTGTCACCCATGAGCTCCTCATCATCCTCAGCATCCCTGTCTTCCCCAAATCCTTCTGCTCAGCACTGCTGCCCTTGGTGAGGCTTTGCTGGGCATTTGAGTGAGTGATGGGCAAACATGAGCTCAGGGGCTGTCCCTCTGTGCAGGGGGGTGACAAACATCTTTGTTCCAAGGTCAGCCCTCATCTATTTCAGATCTCAGCTCCCAGCATTTATACACAGTCAGGTTTTGGCTGACTGAGGTGTCTTGCCAGGTATGGTCAAAGTCATGTCTGCTTTGTCTGAGTTCCATCCAAAATCTGAGGAGGTTCTTGTTTGGTCTGGGCAAAGCTCCTGATGTGGGTGAGAAGGTCCTTTGAGCAGAGACAGGAAGGCTGGTGAAGTGATAGCTGCCCTGCTGGTGAAATAGAAAGAAATTTTCATAGGTGTCTGTGAAATCCACTGCTGCTGCCCCTGGAGAGCTCCCAAAGCTCCTCCATCACTCCACAGGGGCAGAACAGCGGCTGCTGGGCAATGGTGAGAGATTTCTCAAGGGCTGCATCTCCCCAGGGGTGTCTGAGGAAATGTCCTCCCCTCTCTGCAGCTCCTCTACCTCACCCCAGCAGCATTTGGCTTTTTACTCTCAGCTAAGAAACCTTCTTGCTGCACTGCTGTTTTCCTTGAATCTGGAGCTGGCGTTAACAGGCAGACACAACTTCCTATGCATGACCTTATGCTGCCTTCCAGATGTTTTACTGCATGTAAATATACACAGTTCTGAGGGAAACATTGCTCTTATAAAGAGTTAGGTTGGAAGTCATCTAGTCCAGTCCACTGCTCACAGCAGGGCCATCTCCCAAGCTGCATTGGGTTGCTCAGGGCCTTGTGCAGCCAAAATATCCAAGGATGGACATCCCACAGTCTCTCTGGGTAACGCCTCTGCTGCACCAGCCTCAGGTGGAAGAACCTCGTAAAAAACCTCTGTTAAGAAAGGTTAAGAACTTCTGTTTCTTTTTTAAGAATCCTTGTGCCTGGTCAGAGTTTTCCTGGCTGTAATTCTTGTCCATCCTCTTGAAGTCTCCTGAGTATGTGAAAAGCAGGAGGAAGCAGTGGTGCCTGCTTGCTGGCCACTGGCATAATTCTGTATACATAGCACAGAGTGTAGCATGCAGGATCTGTAGCATGGCTTTTATTGGTGAATGGAACTAAAGTGCCTTAGTAACTAAAAAAATCACTAACACATGTCCCACACTGCTCTCTTTCACTGAAACCTCCGGATCTCCTCCACTGTCTCCTCCTTTGGATCTGTTCTTGGTCCTTCTTCACCTTGTGGTGCAAATCTGTACCCCAAGTAAAACTCTGTTGTGCTGTTGTCTCATTTTTCTGTGTGCTGAAACTCTCAGCTGGGCTTTCACCTCACCCTGACATTGCAATAACCTCTTGGAGCAGGTTCTGGAGTGATGTTGGTAGCTCCTCACCCTGTCCCTCAGCTCTTCCCGGGGTACTGGCTGCTGGCTGGGAGCCCTTTTGCCTGAGTGGGTTCTCATGCCCAGACATGAACTGTTTCTTTTTTGGGTTTCAAATTTGTATTTATAAGGCTCATTGATGCCAATCACCATCCTCAGAAGAGAAGCTTCCCACGGGTCAGGAAAGCACCATTCTATTTTACAAATATCTGAGGCTCTGGGCTATAGAGCAACATCTTACAGGAGCTCCATGGCACATCGTGGAGTGGCACTGCCTTTCCAGTGTCCCAGCAGCTCCTGGACAGAAACACATCCCTCATCAGAGAGGAAGGTTTGTTTTACAGATGGTTTTCACACTTGTGTTCTAGCACCACCTTCTCTTGTGCCCCTATCTCACAAATGTTGCACTAGAAAGAAGGGAGGGGAACTGGTTTCTCTATGAATAGATGGACTATTAGAGATTGTTGGCACCTGAATGGGCTTTGTTATCTTCAGATAACAAAGGAATTGCTCCATCCTGGAGAAGGTCAGGTTATGCAGATTCTCTGGGAATTGAGGAACAAGAATTCCCTTAGAAGCAGAGCTAAGAAGCCATTTCCAAAGAAAGCTTGGAAAGGTAAAAAATCAAGAAGGGAACACACCTCTGCAGAAGAGAACCCTTTTTAATGAATCATGTACCTGTGAAGGGGAGCTATGGAAGAAAGGCTTCAATTTGATGTGGCAGCACCCTGTCCAGGAGTGAAAGAAGGTCCTCCTAAGAGGATTTGGAAAGGGCTGACAAAGAACAGTGAAGAACCAGAAGCAGGGAATTGCAGATAGGCTCTGCTGTTGCATTATTTGGCTCTATAGATTTTCTTGCACATCTCAGGTAAAGCCTGATTATTTTTACAAACATTACACAATCACTTTGCTATGTATTTTAATAGCTATTCATCCCTGAGGTGGTAAATTATAGAGTAGAGGGCCTGCAAGGGTAGGATGCAAACAGAAATATAAGTTGGAACTCCTGGAGAGCTGAGAAAGCCAGCATTAATCTCCGTTTCTGGCTGTGGGGTCTCAGAAAGGAGGACTCGAGGGAGGAGCTATGTCCTGAGAACACACTTAGAAAACTCCTGTTCCTGGGATCTGTTTGGTTTAAAGCAGCATAAAAACCATCTGCTGTGTCCCACACAGAACCCTGTTATGAATAATCAAAATGTTGTATGTGGGGTTTTGAGAGGATTCAGCAGGTTTGGGGGACAGAGATTTGGGGTTTTTTTTCATTTTGTCCTTTTTTCCTGTGAAAGTTGGGGACACATTGAAATCTGCTGACTCCAGCACTTAGGAGATGGTTCAAAGTCGGCTTGGAATTTCCAAACCCTGCTGGGAATCAGAGCATATATCCAGAAGAGCATCAGATACTCAGAGAATGTTAGAAGTAGAGGTAATTTGGTTTATCTTCTGAGCTGAATAGTAATTATAATGTTTGCAGACAACTTTCTGATGCTTACTGTAACTGTAGCTTTTTTTTTCCCCCTCACACTACAGAAACAGCATATTCTTGTCATGCAGCTGTTGCTTACTGTGTCTTCCTTCTGCTTTGGGTGGATTTTCCCATGTTCATATCTGTAGCTTTTGAGTCCTTCTGTCAGTGAACAGCTGCAGGCTGATACTAGATAGAGCTGGATTTTTTTTCTGTGTTCATACACAAGCAGGCTTGTGAACAAAAGATTTTAAAGGAAGCTGATAAATGAACAAGGTCTTTTGGACGATGCAATGTTGCTAACGGTGCGGACAATGGAAATCCTTGTACTTGTCCTCACTGAAAGCCAAGGAAGACATAACTCAAGCTGTTTTATCTGTGAGCCTCCAAGCTTTTCCCTACAGGCTCCAGAGAGGATATTCCCTAATGGACTCATCTTTCATGTGACAAAAAAGGAAGTGCTATCTCCCAGCCTAATTCTTGCCTTTCTATTTGCCATTTGACTTGGACGTGGCCCTCCGAGGCGAGCCCCTGGTTTTAGAGCTGCAGGGAGGATCAAGCCTTTCCCAGCAGTTCCAGATGGGGCACCTGCAAATCCAAGAGCTTCCCTGTGCCTCCAAGGGAAGCAGATACACTTCTCTGGATGGATGTCCATCTCAGCCCTGCTCTGAGGCTGGACTCTGTGCACTTTGCCAGCTGTTCAGCTGCTGGGCCCAGCCAGGCACAGTGGCTGCCATTGTGTCCCGAGGGGACGGGAACGGGAGCGTGTGTGGGGAAGTTGAATGTACATTTGTCCCATTCCTGCAGCTCTCTCACGTTTCCTTTGGGTTCTGCCCTAGGACCCTGGGGACAGCAGCTTTATTTGTTTGTTTTTCCTGTGTCCTTAGCTTCTTTTTCCATTCTTGAAGTAATTGTTCCACTTATATGATAAAAACCATTTGCAAATCAGCAGTGACTGACCCATTTGGCTGCTACCATTCAGTGTCCACTCTTGCACACAGTGGGACAAGCACAGAGACAGATCTTGGTGCAATGGGAAGGGCCACCACAAAGAATTCTGTGGCCAGCTTGCCCCAAGCAATGTAAAGGAGGGTTTTTTGACGAGGAGAAGGAGAGGCCAGAGTGTTGGACAATGGCTTTAGCACAGAGCTGGCCACCCTCTTCCCCCTCTGCCAAGGGGCTGTGCCAGCATGGACATTTGTGTGTGGAGTGTGGGCTCAGGATGGGGGAGGCAAATACAGACAGATGGACAAGGGAGGATAGAAGGGTTATGGCCAGCTCTGCTCAGCCTCCCTGTGTCACAGCTGCTTGGGACACTGCCAGGGCTGGGCTCTGGGGTGAACATGGGGAGAGGCAGGGGAAGCACCAAACCCAGGCCTGACACTGGAATACAAAAAGAAAGGAATAAAAGAAGTTTGAGAATAGCTGGAGACAAAATACAGGGTTAGGTGTATCCTTAGGCTGAACTGGCTCAGCTGTGCCCGTTTGTTTTGCTTTACTGTCTCTTGCCTTAGGTGCAGCACTGCAAGGTTAAAAGTTTGTGCCATTGATTTGTGTTTGGGCACAGTCGGACACCTGAGGAAACACTGTCCATGTGCCAGCAAGGAGACCCAGGCTCATCTGCACTTCTCTTAGGGCAGCCCCAGTGTTAACACACCTGTGGTGGAATATGTGAAGGCTTCCATGGCACTCTCCCTGCTACAGGTGGTAGAAGGGCAGAGTGAAAGCATGACATGATTTTTAACAGCTTTAGTCAGCACAGCCTGCCCTGGGTAAATGTCAGCCTGCCCAGACACACTGCTCTGTTGGGGCAGGCTTGTGGGCACTATGGCCTGGTGGAGAAGAGTCAGACTTGTGGAAGGTTTGTCCTGTGGTCAGCTGGTAAAAATGCAATAGTCTGGATGAGTTAGCTCTTGTATGAACTGCAACAAAGGCAGAATGCCAGCTTCTGCTCTGGAAAAGTTATTCCCTGTCTTCATCCCATCACTGAGTTCAGCACCTGTAACTGAGTGGGTTGAGGAAAAAAAGAAGGGGTAAGTGGTATTTGGGATACAACTGGTCCACTTTTGGCACTTTCCAACGGATGTGCACTTTTGCCTATACTAATCTTTGCACAGGAAGGTGCTGGGCCTCTTCACCATCCCACAAACCTGTCCACGCTGCTCTTGTCTCCCTCAGCCCCTCCAGAGACTTGGCAGTGGTGATGTCCCTGGTGCCCTGTGATTGCTGCTCAGCATGTTGGATGGTCCCAGCTCATTTCTTCCCTGGGCTCCCTGCCCTCCACTGCAGCCCCACCTGCTGCCCCTCATTGTCCTGCTGCCTGTGTGGGCAGGCACACAATGGGAGCCTGAGTTGTGGTTTCCAGCCCCACAGGGACAGAACTCTCCAGGCATTGTGGATCAAGTGTCATCCTGAGAGTGGGGACTCATGCTGGGGACATGTTGCTTACCCTGCCTTATTGCAAATATGCTTCATCTGACACTGAGAATGGAGGAAGGGGTTTCTTAGAAGCTTTTTGTTTTCTGTTCCTGTTAACTGGGGCTTAATACTGTGGTGGAAGCATGGATGAGGTGTGAGTGAAGGGAAGGAAGCATATGGGGCTTTGGGCACAGAAGGAACAGGGCCAGAGAAGAAAAGTCAGAGGAACAAGAGGAAGCATTTTACGGGGGGGAGAAGGGGGAGAGAATAAAATGTGTCAGTTGTGTGAAAAGTGGAGACCTGCAGGGAAAAGCAGGGCTTAAACTGTGCCTAGGGTGCTGTGCCAGCAGGAGCTAAGCTCCAGCAGTGGGGACTGATGGAAAATGACAGCTGCAGTTTAAGTCAGGGAGGCTTCAGGGCCATCTCCCATCACATTTTGACAGGCTGCAGTGTGGTACTGGCCCAGAGATACTGCACCATCTCAGCTGGCACAAGGGGGAATTAAGAAATCTGGCAGTAATCTGAGCAAACCCAGTAGCTGAGGTGAAGGAACACAGTATCAGAGACAACCCAACTGCTATAAAGACTTTTAGCTAAAGACTTAAAGAAAACAATGTGTCTTGGAGGGATTGCTTACATGGTGGCTTAATATTTTGCACAGAAGAATTATTACTATTTATAAAAACTAATTAATGGGGACAGTACTTTGTAAACAATAGAAACAAACATTTTGTTCTGAAAACTGGCATGGGATTAGAAGGGATCACCCTTGTCCCCAAGGCAAGTCCTCTGCAAATCACAGACCACTGAGCAAAGGTACTGAGCTCAAAAGGGTTCATCCACCATTTATTTCCAACAACCCATCAGAGCTCAGAAGATTTTTCAGCACTCCATAAGAAAATCCTTCATGAAAACCCTCCCATGAAAATGGGAGAACTGTGTCATGGGAAAGTGGATAGATCAAGGACTTTACTGAGATGGTCAGCTCCTGCTGGCCTAACAGGGAGTCTTACTTTATTGTTGTTCCTTAAAAGTGGTTCTTCATCAACAACTTCCCAACTTTCTGGTTCGTTGGTTTTGTCTGTTTTTTTGTTTTGTTGTTTTGTGGTGTTTTTTTGTTTATTTTTCCCCAAATAATTGACCCAACAGAAATATTCAGAAAAAGATGATGAATAAAGGGGGTTTTCACTGCCAAGCAGAGCTGGAGGGGAAGTTTCTGATGAGGTGGAAAGGGAAAGGCTGTTGGTAAGTCTCTTGGAGGGCAGTAGGAACAGTGTGCACTGAGTATCAGAATATTCTGAGCAAAAAAGGACCCACAAGAATCATCAAAGTCCGCCAGGGTAGCATGGGAGTTGCTGGCAAGAATAAAAATGAGACTTTCTTGTACCAGGCATGCAGACAATCATATCAGTAATATCATATCAGTATTTGTTATCACAAAGATAAAAGGGTGAATACAAGGAGAGAAGGACAGATCAGACAGTTTTCACTAGAAAATAGCAATCCTTTAAAATGCTGAGTTCTTTTGTAAGCTGGTTTCTGTTTCTCTGAAATCCTGTATAGGAAGACTCAGGAAAAGACCCAGTCTCATTTTTTAAATAAAATAGTGTCACTTTTCTCTTTGAAAAAACTCTTTCAGTGAGATTTTATAGTAAGTTTGTGTGACCCATCTGTCAAAGAAAATCTGAGCAGAAACTAAATGCTCAGGACTGTTCTGAAGAACTTTACCATTGCCGATGTAATTTCTGTCTGTGGAGAGGTGTGGAATTTTCTGTCTCCTTTCTGCTTGAAGCTGAGCTGAATTTGGGCTTCCAAAATACTTTTGTGTGAGTGGAATCCATACACAGCTGCTGCATATGTTTCCTTAAGAGTCCTTGGAGCATCCATGAGTCTGAAGTAGATCAAGGATGCGCTGTAGGGGAAAGTTGTGGAGAGATGTGGGGAATAGAAGGGCTCAGTCAAGGTGCTGAGCAATGTGGTCTCACTTCATCACAGCTTTTAATGGGCTTAGTTTCATTCTCAGTGATTCAGTAACAATTTACATGCCTAAAGTTAAGCACCTGCTCAGGGATTTTTCTCAGTTGCACCCCTGGGATGAGGTCTGCTTTTAACTCACCACTTCAAGACCGTGTTCCTCCTCAGTTTCACTGCTCCAGTCCAGATCCCCACCTGATTCTTCTCCCACCCCTTATTTCCAGGTCCTGCCAGAAACTCCCAAATACCTCTGTCTTTTTTTTTTTTTAATTCTACTTGTGTTTGTATTTATTGCCAATTTATTATCCGCTGTAACTTTCATTCATCCACAGATCATTCATCCATTCTTGAATGCAATTTAATAACATCGGAACTAACGCTGATCATTTTCACACCTCGGGAATGAAACAAACAAAGCCTTTCCAATATGATTAATTATTTTTTGTCTTTTCCCTTTGTTTCTGTTCTTCCAGCCTGTTTGCTGCCCACATGTTAGTTGGTTTGGTTTGTTTTTTTCTCAAGCCAATTTGGACTAATTTCTCCACTGTTGGCTTCATAGGAAATAGGATCAAATATTTTGGTAAAATCCAAGCATATTGTAGCCTCTTGTATCCCCTTCACCCCCTAATTGTGTAATCCATCCTCAGATTAATCAAATTTATCTGGCAAAACCCAGTTCTCTGAACCTCTTGCTGCCTATTTCTCATGGTTCACTTACCCTGGAGATATCTAAAGATGTACCATTCCCATTGTGCCACACCATCGTTGCTTCCATGCTGTATTTTGGAAAGAAGCTGGACTTATGGCATGTGAGGGGACGCTGGGCTGTTGTGGGAAGAAGGAATGCTGCTGGGAAGGGTGTGGTCCATGATGCACAACCAGGTAAAACTTCCCTGCCAAATGAGCAGTGGCTGGGAGTGCTTTCACATGGTATCATCCTTAGCCCATGGTCCAAAGGGCATTTTGAAAGGAGTAGGCATCAGTTCTTAAGCAGTCAGAGGAAAGCAAACAAAATCATGGATTTGTTGGACATTTGGGTGTCTCACTAATGGTCAGAAATGACCCAGCCATCAGTGTTGGATAGGCTGACAGTGTGCTGTTTAAATTCTTATGCCTAAAAATACCGTGGAAAACCCTGGATATCTCATCCAAGGTCCCAGTGCAGCAGGTGAGGGAGGATTCTGCTCCTCTGCCCCACTCTGTTGAGACCCCCCTCCAGGGCTGTGTCCAGCCCTGGGGCCACCACAGGAAGGACAGGGAGCTGCTGGAGTCAGTCCAGAGGAGGCCACAAAGTTGATAAGGGGACTGGAACATTTTCCTTATAGAAACAGGACAAGAAAGTTAAGCCTGGAGAAGAGAAAATTGTGTGGAGACGTCATAGAAACCTTCTGGTGTCTGAAGGGACCTCTTCATCAGGAACAACGGTGACAGGAACTTTAGGACTGATGGAGAGTAGGTTTAGATTGGATATTAGGAAGAAATTCTTCCCTGTGGGGGTGGTGAGGCCCTGGCACAGGCTGCCCAGAGCAGCTGTGGCTGCCCCATCCCTGAAAGTGTCCAAGGCCAAGCTGGATGGGGCTCTGAGCAACCTGGGATGGTGGAAGGTGTCCCTGCCCATGGTGGGGGCTGGAATTTGATGATCTTTAAGGTCCCTTCCAACTTGAGGTTCCTTCCAACTCAAGTCATTCCATAATTCTTTGGAAGTAGGTATGTTAGAGTGACCAGGCTCTGAGTTATGCCTCACTTAAAAGGGCTTTTTAGGAAAAGGGCCGCTGCAGTGGGAGGAAGGACATCCTTGCAAGCCTGTAATGGAGATACATGTGTTTGAATCAAAAGGGTGAATGTACAGTGCTGCAAATGCTGAGGAACAGAAAAGATTGCATGGAAGGAGAGAATTAACTTTAACAAGGAGCTACCACAACAAAAAACAATCAAGCAGTAAAATGAGAGTTTGAAAATAATAAATTTATGTTTTTAATAGCTAAATTTTTGTTGCTTTTCAAATCGGGGTCAGGGGTGTGATGTAAAACCATCTGGGAGAGAAAACAATGAAAAGTAAAACTGGGTGATCATACATCTGGCATTTTGTACCATGAGTTTTCTCCATGTGTGTGGGTACTCCAAGAGAGCTACTTGCATTGCATAATTGAGAGTGATTCAGTGACCACAAAATATTTCTTTTATTCCAGGGGGAAACAAAAAAAAATAAATCTTGCTGAGGTTTTCAAAACTCTGGCTCTTTCCAGCAGGCTTCCCAGCAGTGCTGTGTTTCAGGTGAGTGTGGTTTTGAGATGGCCCCGGATACTTTGACTGTCAGAGACTCCACATGAAACTGTGGAGCGTGTTTGCCTCCTGGGAAGCAGAGTTGCAGTCCTGAGGCTGGGATTTCTCTCAGACTGGGAATCCCAGCCATGTAGTGGAGTTTTCTCTTTAAGCAAGGTGGCAGGAGAGCAGGGATGAGTGGCCTGTAGTGATGAACAAGTTTGTGAACTCCTCCACTTCCAGGAAGCAGCATTCTGGCACCACTGAAAAGGGCTGGTGGTACTGACCTTGGTATTTTTTGTTTACCAGCCCCTAAAAACCCCCACCTGGACAGATATACTGTTGGCTGGTCCATGATAGCTGATACACAATCGATACCTTGTAGCCTAAGTTTGCCTTTCATGGGGGGATTACACCGCTCAACCAATAGATATAAGATATTTTATGAGAAAAGTCACTGTTATAAATAGCTGTTATTAAAAGTCACAGGGTTATAAATAGTGCTATACTTCTCCATCTCATTTTGGGGATATATACTTCATAATCTTAGGAACTCAGTGATGCTAGGTTTCTTTTGTATGTTTGTATACAAATTGTATACTTGTATACAAAAGATATTTGTAGAGTTTTTACTGCCCTTCCTCTACACTTTTACTAAATCGAGGTGTTTATGCAGCACAATTGGATTAGATACAGACCTGAAACAATCCCCCCATGACCCAGTTCTACCTGGCTAAATCCATTTGACTCTTTTGAAGAGTCTTGAGTTTGCTTGTCTTCCCGAGGCTGCCTGGTTGTTTCTCCAAGAGGGAATGGGAATAGACTGGGCCTAGGCTTTGTGTTTGCTTGTTGTGATAATGGGTGACACAGGGATCCCAGGTAGGTGCAAAGGAGTGCTCTTTGTTGCCAAAACCCTGGTCTTTTAAAGCAGTTAGCTGGTTATCAGTTTTTTTACACAGTTTTAAGGCACAACAAGTCATCCAACCACCACACACCACGATGTGGACATGCAGCAGTCATACAGCACATCTCTCATGTCTCTCATGTCTCATGTCTCTCACGTCTCTCTACCCCTGTTCCAGCTGAGTCACTCTCCCAAAGTTCCCTTCTACTTAGCCTAAGTAATGGGCCAGAGCCATGCTACAAAGCATTGCCTTTATAAAGCTTTACCTACCACTAACATTTGCTCTCTGCCCAAGGAAGAGCTTTGTTTGCTGCAGAAGATCCAAAACTGTTGTCAAAACTGGTTTCTTCTTTATCTCCAATTTGGTGTATTAGCAAAGCAGAGTCTCCAAGGATAAACCACGGGATTTCCAGCATGATTTTCCCCTGCTCTTTGCGATCATTAAGGTAAATATATTTTGACCTTTGTTGGTTTTCTTTTCCTTCTCAGTGATCAACCAGTGCCTGCAGGAATCTCAGAGAAAGCAAGACAACAACTGATCTGAAACTTTATGATTCTGCTCGACATTATGCTCTACCTACAGACACCTGGAGCAGGTGACACAGGAGCATGTTCAGGTAGGTTTGGAATGTCTCCAGAGAGGGATACTCCAGGCCCTCCCTGGGCAGCTGTCCCAGGGCTCTGCCACCCTCAATGTACAGGAATTCTTCCTCATGCTGAGGTGGAACTTCTTGTGTTTAGTTTATGGCCATTCCTCCTCATCCTGTCCCTGAGCACCACTGAAAAGATTCTGGCACCACCTCAAAACCCATATTCGAGATACTTGTATGTATTGATGAGATGCCCTTTCAGTGTTCTCTTGTGGCAGTGGTGAAATTCCTGTGTGGGGAAGGGAGTCAGCACCAAGGCCTGACCAGCAGGAAGCTGTTCAGTTGTGGCAGCTGTACTACTTTGGCAGCAGTTTAGGTCATGTGTGTCCTCTGTCCCCCAGATTCGTTCCTTGGGAGGTCAGCCGAGCTCCAGAGCTTGTGGCACACAGGCCTTGGCAGGTGGGCCGAGACCTTCTCCTGCCTCCGAGCTGTGCTGGTCCTGAGGGCTTTCCTGAGACAGGTTAATGGAGCACCTCTGCATGTGAGCTGTGAAATTACAGCCTGTAATAACCCCAGTTAACCCTGGAACAGCCCTGGTGCCCTGTGGAAAACCCCAGAGCGTTTGGGGTCAGTGTTTTCCTTGAGCTTGTAGCTGAAAAGAGAGGAAGGACAGATTGCGGCCTGCACATGGCAGGTAAGTTGGGGCAGAGCCGGTAGCGCAGGCCAGGCCTGCTCTGTCCCTGCCTTTTGGCTTTTTTGGGATTGTTGTTTACATTCTGTTGCATTCCTCTTTGCTGCTTAACCCTGGATAATTTTCTATTGCACTTTGGCTCCTGAAGGCAACATACTGCTAGCATGAAAAATAAAAGTAAATCCATGCATTCATGCTGGTGTTTTGCACCCAGAAAAATGCCTATGGGGCCAGATGGAGTGGCACTGAAACTGCCACTGCTGCCCTTTCCAAGCACTCAGGGATAACAGAGACCTGTGCACAGTCTTTGTGTGTGCTGGATGGCCCAGGGCAGTTTCCATGTCTCTTTGTGTGCAGTAGGTGTCATTAAAAAGTCAACATTTGACACCCTGCCTTGGCTGGAGCACTTGGTGACTACAGCTCCTAGATGCAATGGGATCAGGAGTGGCCTGGTGTGTTGGACTTAACTTTTCTTTCTGCTCCTTTCTGAAGTAGAAAGATTTGGAGGGATATGTGGATTTCCTTCCTCTGGTTAGAGATATTGATTGCTAAATGTGTCACCTCAACGTGTCTGTGCTGGCCTGAGACATCAAATCTGATTGGAAAATATTTTATGTGAATGCTTTATCCCAACCTCTACTTCTACCACCTTAATAGTGAGGACACGGGAAGTGATAGAATGGTAATAGTACAAAGATCTTACAGAGCAGGGTAGGCCAGCTAGTATTTCTTCCTTAATTTTTTCTTTAAAACATGGCTTTTCCTGCTGTCAGGTTACTTACACGACCAGCAATCTCAAACCTGCTCAGTTTCTGTATAGGCTGACTCGAGAAACATGGTAAAAAAGTGTGGCAGCAGCTACAAGTCTGAGTCAGAAAAATTAGCAAAATCCAGTATTAAGATGTAAACTGAGCAGAGCACATCTTCCTGTATACAACAGATCTGAATTGTCTTTGGACAGCTGCCAATTCAGATGAGCCTGATCCTTTTCCCCTCTTCATGAGGAAGGGAGGAGAGAGGTGTGCTGATCTTTTCTCTCTGGTGCAAGGGAATGGCTTAAAACTGCATCAGGGGAGGTTCAGGCTGGATATCAGGGAAATGTTCCTCTCTGAGAAGGTGATCTGGCAGTGAAAGCTGCCCAGTGAAAGCTGCCCAGGGAAGTGGCACCAAACCTGATGGTGTGCAAGGAGCACTTGGACAACATTCTTTGATACACAGGTTAATTTTTAAGCTGTCCTGTGTGAAGTCAGGAGTTGGACTTGATGATCCTCATGGGAGCCTTCCAGTTCAGGATATTCTGTGAAGCTGGGTCCACTTTGGATAAGCAAACATTTCACCCAGAAAGAACTAAGGTGTGCAGCGGGGTTTGTTGTGGTTGACTCAAAATTACTTATCTCCACATAAACCCCAGCTGCTGGGATATCAAAGAGCAGGAAATGGGCCCACAGCATTCACTGCAGCTTCATCATCTTTCCTTGCAGTGATAACAGTCTTGTTTTGAGCTCGGTTTAATTTGCCACCCATTCTTCCTACTGAGGGCACGGTGATTAGAGAACCATCTTCTCATTATTAATAATTACTACTAGATTCATTACTAGTAGACATAGAAAAATCTTCATTCTGAACAACATACACATTAAGAGGACTAAAATGATGAAATTAGAGTGACAAATATTATAATTCTTGTTTTTCATGAGTAAGACAGAAAGCAACAAACTGAGTTGATTTCTCCCCTTCCCAAAATCATATGGAGAGTGGATGTTCCTCTTATTAATAGTTCTGGGTGCCTAACCAGACTTCTGAAAAGTTGGCAGAGTCCAGACTTCCCTCAGGCTCTTAGTCCTTTGAAAAATGTGTTTTAAAGAATTCCCAACATGTTTTTTACAGTTCTCCATATTTTTTTTTTGTATTTCATTAACCACTGTGAAATGCTCAGGTGTGACAATAACAGTAAATGAACCAAAATTGTCAACTTTTATTAAACATCAGAGTTCTCAAATATAGAAAGAGTCCTAAAAATCTACTGAAAGTTGGAACAGAGTTAAATGCTCGACACAGTATCTGAGTTGCCACCTGGAAAAGCAATCAGGAATGTGGCTTTCTATGGGCAAATCCAGCTCCCTCTGATCAAGTACATGAAAGCAGCACCTTGAAATTACTCTGAAGCTATACTGATGTCATGAAAATGGAACATAAATTCCTTGGTTAATCTAGGTGGTCAATTGGTGTGAGATTTTGTGTAAGCTTAGTTTTAATGCCCTTTGACATTTGTTTTGCAGTTTGGATTTTTTGAGGTTTTTCCTTTCTTCTCTTAAGGCTCTCACAGAAAATCTTTGAAATCAGATGCTGTGTGAAATTCAACCCCTTCTGGGTTTAAATTCATACATGCATCTACGTATGGATTTTTTTTTTTTTTTTGGTGGACTACATCTATATAGAAATACATAGTCAATTAAAAAAGGTAATCATCCTGAGTTTTTATGGTTTAACAGCTGATTTAAAACTGAAATTGGATTTCCTTCCACTTCCAGCCCTTATCCATGGTGTAACTAAGCAACACCACCCTTGTGTTATTGATGGGGCTGAGTGCACACAGCTCTTGCTGACTGGGATAGGCATAACTGCACCCATCTTTAACTGGTAAACCTTGGCTTTCACAGCTGTGATTTCCTGCTGGTGCTGTAAATGCAGAAGCATTGATCTGGAAGTCTTTGGAGGTGTGCTCTTCATTCTGATCTGTGCCTTTTTGGGCAAAACCTCCCTTTTTTTTCCTCTTACATGTCTCTTCCTCAATCACCTGTTTCCAAAACAACATTTCTGAGTACAATTTACTCCTGCAGCAGACATAGCAGAGCTGGAGATAGAAAACCAACCTAAAAAAGTTTGCATGTTCCAATGGGGCAGAATTAAGGCTGATGTGGCTTAAATGTTTCTCAGCTGGGCAAAGAGCTGGTGAAGGGTCTGGAGCACAAATTTTATGAGAGGGAGCTGAGGGGGACTCAGCCTGGAGAAAAGGAGGCTCAGGGGGACCTTCCCACTCTCCACAACTCCCTGACATGAGCATGTAGCCAGGTGGGGGTCAGGCTCTGCTCCCAGGCAACCAGGGACAGGACAAGAATAAATGACCCCAAGTTGCACCAGAGGAGGTTTAGATTGGATATTAGGAAAAAAACATCTTTACTGAAAGGGTTGTTAGGCACTGGAACAGGCTGCCTGGGGAAGTGATGGGATCACTGTCCCTGGAAGTGTTCAAAAATGTGTGGATGTGGCACTTGGGGATATGGTTTAGTAATGAGCATGGTGGGTTCTGGGTTAATGTTTGGATTTGATGACCTTTTTGATTTTTTCTGACTTTAAAGGTTCTGTGATTCTTCGGACCTCGGTGTTGACACGGTGCGAGCTGCCACGGATGTGCAGATGGCAGCTCTAGGCAAGGCATGTGGGGCTGTCTTGGGAGAGCTGAGAAGGTGGGAAGGGAATTAATTGATGCTTTGAACAACTCAGGGAGCCCCACTTGCTTTCTGGGCAGGGCTCAGGTCCCACAGCAGTGTATGGGAGGTGTGTCATGTTGGTAGCTGTGGGAAGGGAGGAGAGAGTGTCTGTGTGAACTGATGGCCTGAAGATGCATTTTCACTTGTGGATTTGGGCTGGAGCTATTCTGCTCTGCCTCAGGTTGCCTTAACAGAGTGCTTGGCAGGCAGATTAAAAAATTACCTTTAAAGACTGCTGAGGGATGTCAGTCACAGGTGCTTAAGAAAAGTCATGTGCTGCTTCCTGAGAGTGAGAATGGATATCCAAGGGTGACCATGAAGCCTTGGCATTGCAAGGGTTTGAGGGCTGTGCCTCTCCCCCAGGAAAGAGCATTTAGGGAAATTTAATTGTGTATCTGCTTGCACTGGAGTCAGTGGTGGCATTCCCAGGCTCAGCAGCTGCTTATGTACTGTGGAATGATATCCAGAATTCATCCTCAAGGACCTTCCTTAAAAGAGGGAAGGATGTAGACACTCTACTAAATATCAGTGGGATCCACAGAAGAGGTCAAGCTAAGACAAAACACATTCCCAGGATAAGGTCTATCTGTCTGAAATTCTGACCTGGGTTTTCTGAGTCCAGTAAATGGATACTAATGCAAAATTCCATGCTGGCTAAATGGATTTCAGTTAATTTTCTGCTATGAAAGCATTTCGATTTTAACAATAGCTGTCACTCCCAATATAATACAGAAATAGTTTAGTAATACAGGCCTTAAAACACTACTCTGATAAATATTTATATTACTTATTTTAAGTTAAAAGCTTGGTTATGAATTGTTTTCATTCCAGCAGTGTAAACATCCTTCTAGAGTCTGCACTGCAATGTTGAGATTGAAGTCGCTTTCCCTATTTGCCTTCTCTTATTTTATCAGTGCAAAAATATTCCTTAGTGGAGTCTGATAAAAATATTTCACTGTACAAATGCCCTCCTTTTCTGTACAGTACAGAAGGGAAAAATAATGTTAGGTACTTTTCTGCAGTCAGCAAAAAACCATCAGTTCTTTGTCAGATTTTAGTTTCGTTTGAAAAGAAATTTGAATACATGTCCATAAAACACAGGCCTTCTATGCAAGAGGCATTTTCCTGGTGATAAATGGACTTTAGCTATTGTTTAGTTAATGTTTTATGCTTATTTGATAAAGGAAAGCTTTATAAAATGAGAAACAAAAGCTATTTTAAGGTGTTTGAAGTGAGGTACCAGCACAAATAGCCTCAGCTCTGAATTGACGAGCAGTAATAGATAAATAACTGGATATGGGGTTTGAACTGGAATCCCAGCCATATTCTTGTGGTGAAAGGGAAGGATTTGAATGATGGCAGCAGAATGCAAGCCTCCCCAGTATCATCAGTCTGAAGTGGCTGTAGAAATTCAGGCAGTCATTTAATAAAAACACCTCTTTTACTATGGAGGCTGTAAATTATACAAGCCTGTCAAGTTACAGCTCTGCCTTTGTGCCCAGCACGATTGTAATGTTCTCAGTCCATAATTTAGAAAAGGATTAAAGTTCTCCAATGCTGTGCTGTTTTTACAATGTTTTGGTGATAATAAGATTACCTCAGCCTCCCTCTCTCATGTGAAAATGTCTCTAAAAAGACATACCATATTTGAAGGTGGGGTTTTCTCACACACAGATGCATATATTTGAAAGGGAGAAAATACATGACAGTGGTGTCTGGCATCAAACTCTTATTGTGGAGCTGGAGATGCCTCATTACTCATGGATGCTGAAGGCATGCAGCCGATGTATGGATTTGCTCTGTACAAGTGCTACTGCATCTTTTAGGTCATGTCAGCAAGGTTTCTGTTTATTAAAGAAAAGGTTTCAAAAAGAGTTTTTAAAAAGCTTATGAAACAGCGTAGATTTTCAGAGGACCCATTCCTTGGAAAGCCAAGTTTCTTTAATTATTAGGGATAATTATTGAATAAACCTCAGGAGGACAAAAATACTACCAGTGTTGTCTGTCAGAAAGTAAAAACAAAATAGATTTTCTACCTGAATTAAATTGTGCTTTTAGAAGCCTGGTGTCAGTAGATATTCTGGAGATGGAGAAAATTACGCAAGATCTGCTGGTGGTCAGGAAATTTCCTGTTTTCAGCAGTAGCAAGCTCTGACTTCTCTCATCATCTGCCACAGCATATCAGGTCTTCAGTTTGCCACTGGGCTTAGAACTTGGCTGCTGTGCCTTTTAGGGTGAGGGGGTGTCTTATTTTTGAAAAAATGGAAAAATATTCCCCTGACAAGTTTGTGGTTTGAGGTTTTTTTTCAAAGGTCGCACCATGAAGCCAGATGTTTGGCAGAGGTCCTTTGGAGAGCAGATTAGACAGCAAAAGTGCTGCAGAGTCAGGCAAAGATGTATGGAAGACAAAATTTGTCATATGCTGCTTCAGTATTCCTCTGATTAACTCTACCACATACCACACATACTTAGGTTTCAATTTCCTTGCAAAAACTCATGTTAATAGCATTTGCTTGAATTATTTAAGAAAATGAGAGGATTCTAGAAGACATTAAAGCCTGAGTCCTCACCTACAGTCAGAGCCTGTTACAGAGGGAAAAAAGTGCCATAAAAAAAGACATTAAATTCTTTGTCATCTAAGATCCAGGACTAGGCAGCTCCTCTGAAGTCATTATTCCAGCTATGAATGACTCCAGAATGTCATTCTGTCAGGAAGGCTTGACTGTCATCAATGGACATCTTGATCATGCCTCCCTTCCCTTTCACCCTGCTGCTGTGAGGAGGAACTGAACAACATGAGTGAGCTTAGAGGAGGGTTAGAGTGGATATCAGGAAAAGGTTCTTCCCCTAGAGGGTGGTGGGGCACTGAACAGGCTCCCCAGGGAATGATCAAGGCCCCAAGTCTGCCAGAGCTCCAGGAGCATTTGGACAGTACTCTCAGGCACAGGGTGGGATTGTTGGGGTGTCTGTGCAGGGCCAGGAGTTGGGTTCAACAATCCTTCCAACTCAGCATGTTCTGTGATTCCATAATTCTATGAATGTGGCCACCTTTATTCCCCAGAACTCCCTCCAGGCTGGATCATGTAGATAATGTGGTACCACTGGGCTGTTGTCAGAAACAACTTCACCCCCAAACCCCCAGTCCTCTCCTCTGTGTGGAGCAGCCAGTTCTCAGAGCTGTGCAAATGCCCACTTCAGCTGTGCTGTCCTGGCTGTTCACTGCACTTTCTGTGCAGATGCTGAGGAAAAGCTGAGGTCTTCATTGGACCATGATGGAATTGGACAAACTGGAAACTGTGCCCACTACCTGGAAAAATTCTTGAATGATTCAGATAGCTCACATGCTCAAAACACCAGTGTCTGCCTCTGGAGCTGGGAATCTCTGGTGGCTGTGGAGAGGCCAGGAAAGGAAACAGGGATCATAGGATGGGTCAGTTTAGATGGGACCACAGAGGGTCATCTGGTTCCACCTCCCTGCTCCAGCAGGGCCATCGCAGAGCACAGGATTATGTCCAGATGGTTCTGGAATGTCCCCAGTGGGGAGACTCCACAGCTTCTCTGGACAATCTGTTGAGGGCTCAGTCACTACACAGGACAGAAGTTCTGTCAGAGGTTCTAAGGATAGTGCAGAAGGCAATCTTTCCCAATGAATTACAGCTGTACTAATTACCGAGTGGAGACACCCTTGCCTGCCCAATGAGAATGGGTGGTATAAAGGCGTGGGCTAGCTGGCTTAAGCTGCAGTTTGGGATGGGGTGGGTGGGTTGGGCTGGCTGTAAGGGACAGGTTGGAGTTTAGCTAATCATGCAGAAGGAAGAAAGACACTTGCAGAGAGGAGAGGGAAGGAGTCAGTGCTGTGTGGAGCTGCCTGTAAGAAAAGGAGTCAGAGTTGCCTCTGAAAGAAGTTCATTGAGAGAAGGCATGTAAAGTTTTTAATGAAGGACTGATGATGGTGTCAGTCCAGTTTATCTTGACATAATTACATCTTTTCCTGATATCCAACCTAACCAACCCCTGGCAAAGCCCCAGCTGTTTCCTGGGTCCTGTCCCTGGGTGCAGAGAACAGAGATAAACCTATAACCATTGCAACTGTATACAATGGCTTATTAGGAATAGCTTGTAGATTTTTTAAAAAAGACTCCACACCCTCTCTGAACATCAATCTGTTCAGTCCTTGGTCACTGCACAGGACAGAAGTTCTGTCTCCTGTCAGTGGAACCCCCTGGGCTCAGTCCCTGCCCGTGGCTCTGGTGCCATTGCTGGGCCCCCCGGAGCAGAGCCTGGGCCCTGCTCGGAGCCCTCCCTGCACACAGGGACACCCAGGGCTGAGGGCTCCTCTCAGCTGGGGCTCCTCTCCAGCCTGGACAGCCCCAGCTCCCTCAGCCTTTCCCTGCCAGAGATGCTCCAGGCCCTAAATCATCTCTGCAGCCTCCGCTGGCCCCGCTCCAGGAGCTCCCTGTCCCTCCTGTCCTGTGGAGCCCAGGACTGGACACAGCTCTCCAGATGTCCCTCCCAGGGCTGGGCAGAGGAGCAGGATCATTCCCTGACCTGCTGGCACTGCTTTTCCTAATGCACCCCAGGCCACCATTGGCCCTCTTGTCTCTCAGGGCACTGCTGGCCCATGGAGAGCCTGTTGTCCACAAGGCCCCTCGGGTCCTTCTCAGTAGAGCTGCTTCCCAGCAATCCTGTGCCATGTGCTCTGGAATAGCCCTGCTTGAGCAGAGTTGTGGAACCGGATGACTTCCAACCTCAACCAGTCTGTGTTTCTCTGAAGGGAGGCTAAGGGCCCTGGGTTTGTTCTGCCTGGGCAAGACTCAGGTGGGTCAGTGCAGACTTCTGGCTAAAGGGGAAATTTAGAAAAGGCAGAACTAGATTCTCCTCAGAGGTGCATGGAGAAGGGACCAGAGGCAAGTGGCACATGTTGCAACTAGAAAAATTCTGATTTTTGATTGGGAAAAATTATTCTCTGTATGAGTGGTGCAGCACAGAAGCAGGAGCCTAGGGAAGATGAGGGATACCCATGCTTGGAAAATGTCCAAACTTGACTGGATAAGGCCTTGTGGGATCTCATCTAGCTTTGGAATTAGCCCTGCTGTGAACAAGGGGTTGGACTACGAACTTCCAGAGGTGCTTCACCACCTGAATTGTTCAGCTAAAACAGTGTTAAATCTCAAAGTTCATTCAGGCTGTTCCAGCTTCTCCAGAGCCACTTTCCACCTTGTGTTGCTGCTCCAGGGGTTGCTTAGTCAGTGTGTGCATCTCATGATATCACGAGGAAGAGAAAACTTGCCTAGTCCCCCTGGCTATTCCTGACTGAAAGGTTGTTTTTCCTAAGCAGTAAACTAGGAAATTAAAAAACCAGTTCAGTTTCGTGTATTTCCTTGTCACCCCCCCCACCCTCTGCTTCCCTAACCCCAAATATCTTGAACAATTTTTTCAGTCAGCCTCAAGTTTCCTAAAAAAAGGACACTGAGTTAATACCATGCCTGTGAAAGTTCAGGCTGATTATTTTTCCTCTAGAGAGGGAGTCAAAATTGGGCTTATAATGGAGGTCTTGTTTCAAACAACGATGAAAGAATTTAGCATTTCTGACAGCAGTGGGGTGGCACAGGCATGGAGGCGCATGAGAGTGGGCGGGGGGAGCTGGGCTCTTCTCTGCTCCACTGGTTTTGTGAAGGACTCTTTCACTGGTGGAGGTTTATCCAAACTCACCTCAACACATGTACATATTTATTTACTAAAGCAAACCAGGCTACAAATAGGACCAAACCCTGGATTTAAATGTCCCTACAAGCAGCACCTCCACACCAAAATCTCTCTCCAGCCCTGCTTATGAAAAAGCCTGGGAGAGTTTATTTTCCTCAGGCTTTACAACTCATTGTTTTCCACAAAAGCACCCCTCTGCTTTTCCAAGAGTAAGGATAATTCTGTGGCTAGAGCATATGACTAGGACTTGGGGTTTTCTTCCCAGCTGTTGCACAGACTTCTTGTGTGTCCTTGAGTAAATCTGATTAATCTTGTTGCACATCTGTAAAATGGATGCACTGTTCTTTCTCCTCAGTCACAGAAGAGGCTGCGAACCTTTTAGACCTTGAAAGTCAACTGAATAGAAATGGAAAGAAATAGGCATGAAATTTTGTGTACAAGTGCTTGATGACGAAGAAATAGTGGATTTCTTTCTTTTTGTGTATTTGACAGAGCTGAATTAATTCTGTACAAGGTTGGGTGCAACATTTGAATCTAGAAAGATTATGAGTTTTTCCTTCTAAACTGAAGGGGATGTTTCTTTGAGTGAGCTTTTTTTTTTTTTTAAATGAAAATGAGAACACTAAAAGTTACTTTTTTAAATGAAGAAGAGAAATGCTCATCTTGCCAGTATTACATATTATTTTTAAAGGGGGGAAGTAGATCTTCCCAGCCAGCTATAAGCCACAGGCTTTATGGGGAAAGCAATGCCGTTGAGGCTGAGTGCAGGCACACTGAGAGCTGGGAAGTGACTGGAGATGGGAACATCCAGCTCCTTCTCTACATGCTGGTTCAGTGGGCAGGCAGGCAGGATTTTCCCAGGAGATGGTGGAGTCCCCACCCCTGGACATGTTCAGGAAATGACTGGATGTGGCACCCAGTGTTCTGGGCTGGCCGTTATGGTGGTGAGAGAGGCCAAAGGCTGGAGCTGCTGATCTTGGAGGTCTTTTCCAACCCTAACAGTCCTGTGATTTGTTTCATCCTCAGGGTCAGTATGCAGCCCTGTAACTCATCATCCACACCTGAACCCTGCTGTGAGGAGAGACAAGTGCCACCTTCCTGTGGTTGTCCGTCACACTCACCATCCCTGTCCCTTGAGTACTTCATGAATATTGATGAAAATACCTCCAGGAAAAGGTATCCACCACCACAGGCACTTTCTGCCTCAGAGTTGAAGTTACAAAGGTGTCTCCAGATATGTGGTGTCCTTTTAGGGTTAAACCTGGCTTGAATTGGGAAGAGCTACATATGGAGAAAAAGCATTATAGGATCAATATATTCAACCCTCTGCACTTTAAAGAGAATAACAACAATAATTCATTATGGGCCAGAGTTTTTCAAGTGCCTGGTCAACTTCTGTGCCTTGCTTCCAGCTGTTCATAATGTGATACCTCAGAGGGACTTGGTTTTTTGTGTGCTGAATATTCACAGCTGAAACCAAATTCTTCTGACAAAGGGGCTCCTTTCAATTAATTCAAGATTAGGTTTTGAAAATAGTATGCAGAATTACTAGCTGAATTGAAATATCAATAAAGATATAAAAAATTCTGCAATCATCCTAATTTTCAATTTATGTTATCTCTTCAAATTCTTTTGTAATCATTTTTCAGGTGTCATGTGGCTGAAAACACTAGTAAAATATGGGAACAGCTCAGTAGAATCATAAAACTTTTCTAAAAGTTTTTTAGATTAGTTTTTGAAAATTACAAACCACTTACAAAACTGCAAGTCTTAAATTTTACATATTTGTGCCAGTAAATTTGCATTAATTTTGTCAAACTGTGATCTTCACCCTGCACTTTAAAGCATAAGAAACATTGCCAGTGCCAAAAGTTCAGGCTGCAAGTATTTACGGGAGTGGCTGAAAAATGAGATTTAGGAAGTAGTTCAAGTTCTGTTCACATTTTTCAGTTTTCATTCATCTCCTGTTACATTTCTAAGCTTTCTCATCAACAGCAAGCACAAATGATTCACTGAAAGAACATGAGTGAGTTGCTTATGTCACCACATTTCTCCAGGAGCTGGAAATTTAAACAGAAGAGTTTCATGGAGTCATGATAAATCCCATGCATTGGCAGAGTTAATTCACTGCGATGTGTACCTGTCTCTGTTTTGAACAATTTAGCTCAATACTGTACAGAGATGATCCTGTTCCTGCTGCCAGTGATTACAGCATTATGCAGGAGCAAGATGGGAACATGGAGAAAGGCATGGAGCTGTGTCAGGGGAGGGTTAGGGTGGATATCAGGTAAAGGTTCTTCCCCCATAGGGTGGTGGAGCACTGAACAGACACCAGGGAATGGTCACAGCCCCAACGCTGCCAGAGCTCCAGGAGCTTTTGGGCAAAACTCTCAGAGACAGGGTGGGATTATTGGGGTATCTGTGCAGGGCCAGGAGGACTTAATGATCCTTGTAGGTCTTTTCCTACCCAAGATATCATGGGATTCTATGATTTCAGGCATGGTTTTCTGACAAAAATCCCGATTGAAATGTGTGTGTCATGGGTTAGATTCTGATTCCAGACTCAGGAGATGATTTGTGTGCTTTGCATTCCACAGGCTTCTTGTGTGAGCCTGGGCTATCAGCCCTCTCAGGTGGTACCTTCCTGCTTTGCCTATGGTGACAGCCACCTCTGGTCTCACAGCAGGTTTTCAGGATCATGGCAGCTCCTTTCTGAACCATTCTTTTTAATGTCCTCACAACGAGCCCAAACAGTAGCACCACATCCTCCTGTCAGACACTGACAGATGTTGCTGATGTGTTGAGCCCAGATGTGAAAAGCTCATCACACCAGCAGATCCTCCACTCAGGTGGAACCCCAGGGAGCCCATCTGGGTGCTGTAACACTCCCAGGGCCTTTTTCCAGCATCAGAGGCTCATGACACTTTAGAATTTTCCTTATTTTGACCGCCAGCAACTGCCAGGCCTGAAATCTGTTTTTTTTTATCAAGCAGGCTAGTAAATGATGCTGCACTGTTAAATCTGTCTTATTCAGCATCTTATGATTATATCAGCCTGTCTTAACCCAGCCAAGTATATTTACATGAAATAATGGAATGAGTTTTGCAAATTCCCCCCCACACACTTTTTTTTTTTATATTTTAAGTGACTGTCTAGCCAAGTTCATTTCCTCTCCTGTCTGAGCTCCTCTCTGAAATATATTATCCCACTTATTAGAAGCCAATAGCACTGTGCTTTGCTTTTCTTCCACCCTCTCAGAAGAAGGAGCATGCAAGGGATGCTTGGATTAAGTGAGTGGGGCACCCCAGAGCTGGGATTCCTTATGAATGAGCTCACATCCTCTCTCCGTATGATAAGAGGAATGCCGTTTGCATCCCGGAGCTTGCTGCATAAACACACACACACACTTGGATGGGGGAGCATTTAGCCTAAGAAGAAACTGGGCTGTCCAAAAGATCTCGGGGACAGGGGATCATCTGCCAGCCCTCTGCTTGGACAGCCCGTGGCCATTTCTTGGTGGCCACAGTCCGTCATTCCCGGTGAAATCCATCCCTCCCGGGAGGGGGAGGGCAGGAGGAGAGAGGAGATGACAGATCCCTGTTTGCATTCTTCAGAGGGAGCAGCTGCAATTGTCTTACTACAGTATGTCAACAAGAAATTATGACAAATCAGGCCGGGATGGACCAGCAGATGAAAACAATAAGGAGGAAGCAGAGCAGAGGGAAGCTGAGAAGCATGAATGACACCTAAAACTCAAGAGGCCTTTATCATCCTGGTGGGAAATGCCTTTGGAAATGTAATAGGACTGTAACAGGACTGAAGTCTGTGGGTATGCCTGAGCATATGCTGAGTTTTCAGATTTTTTTAAATCTGCCTCTAAAATACTACTTCTTTTTTGTTTTTTTTACATTCCATAGGAAGAACCTTTCAAAAATTAACCTGAGACCAGCTGGAAAAAGCTAGTCTGACACCTTTTCCTGTGAATGGGACACAGTCAAGATCCCCACAGCATCAGCTTAGCACCCAACACTCTTACACTCTATGTGATGCCAGGCTTTGACCTTGGCAAAGGTAAGGAAACCTCTCTGGCCTCCACAGCTACACAGTTTCCTTTTATTTCTTTACTTTTTCATTTAAAGTACTGCTGTTTGGTAGCAAAGGGAGAGCTACCAAGAGCAAACTTCAGCTTCCTGTCTCCTTTCTATCTAATGGAAGTCCTTGAAATGGGATGCAATGAATGTTCCCTTTATTAAAAACTGAGCCTTCTCCAACCCACACAGTTTCACAACACTTGATAGAACGCACATTTTTCCAGTTTCCTTTTTTTTCTTTTTAACAATGTCCAACAATTAAAAATAAGTCACTGAAGGGGCCATATTCAACATTTAATGTAATTGGGAGCAGTTCCCTCTGGTCCCAATAGGAGATGCATTTACTTTCACCAGAGCTGAATCTGCAAGCTTGTGGACACCTCAGATTTAGGATTGTAACCAGTGTCTGCTAAGAGTGGTTTATAAACTTCCTCAGGTTTGTGGGTCTATCAATTTAGTTCTGCTAAAGAAAGAAAGGAAAAGGGAGTGAACACAGGATTTTTCCTGAAAAGCTGGCTTTCTTTCCCTCTGTCCAGGTTGTGCTGCCTCTCTGCCTGCTGCAGCTGGCTGGCACCTCTGAGGAGGCTGCCACGTCACACCTTGCTGGAGTCGAGGAGAATGTGGTGGGTTTGCTCTGGAGGGTGGAGGGTGCATGAAAATATTTTCTGTGGTTTCAGTTTGCATGTCTGCATGGAAAAGTCTAGGGAAATGTAATAGGTATGAATCCAGGAGGATCCACAGAAGTATGTGAGGACAGATTTCAAGGAAATGAGTGAAAAACCCCCAAAACCTTTTCAGGGGAACATATATTCCCAATAAGCTTTCAAAATCTGTAATAATTTTTTTTCTCCTAAATTCCACAGGAGTTTTCCATAGGTTTGGTTCAAACCTCCCCTTTCCTAAGCTCTAAGCCTTACATTTAAATGAACTGAGAGAGCTTTGCTCTGTGCTCACTTGTTGCATTTCTCATCAGTGGCACTTTTCTAAGTGCTCTGAAACCCTTTTGTGCTTATACTGCTCTTCTGAGACAGCGGGAAGTCCCCAGTCTTGGAGTCTGAGTGAAAGAGCTGCCTTTCCCCTTGTAATCTTAAGAACTTCAAGTAATGTGACAAACATATCCTGCAAGATCATATCCTTCCTGTTGAGTTTGCTCCCATCAGGCACGGTGCCCTGATGTAACTGTTCTGCAGATCCATGGCATCCATCTTCTCCTGGAGATCAGCACAGGAAGGACAGGGAGCTGCTGGAGCCAGGCCGGAGCCACTAAGGGGATCAGAGGGATGGAGCAGCTCTGCTGTGAAGAAAGGCTGAGGGAATTGGGATGGTTCAGCCTAGGGAAGAGAAGGCTTTGGGGTGACCTCATTGTGGCTTTCCAGTGCCTGAAGGGAGCCCACAGGAAAGATGGAGAGGGAGTCTTGGACAAGGGCCTGGAGTGACAGGACAAGGGGGAATGGATTTGAACTGACAGAGAGTGTGTTTAGATTGGATATTGGGAAGAAATTGTTCCCTGTGAAGGTGGAGAGGCCCTGGCACAGGTTGCCCAGAGAAGCTGTGGCTGCCCCTGGATCCCTGGCAGTGTCCAAGGCCAGGCTGGATGGGGCTCTGAGCAATGTGGGATAGTGGCAGGTGCCCCTGCCCATGGCAGGAGATTGGAATGAGATGATCTTTTAAGGTCCCTTCTAACCCAGGCCTTTCTATGATTCTTTCTCCCTGGCCTGAATGAGAGAGAAGCAGAAGTGTGTGCTGGGAAGCTCAGCTGAAAAACTAGAAGAGTTGTAAAATCTGAAAGGCAGGAGCTATGAAATGATCGTATACAGCCTGTCTAGAAAGTTCTTTACAAAGAAGGCTTTAGATCCACGTCACATTTCAAAAATCAAGTCTCCTTATTTTGACCTCATGTCCTGCCTGCTTGGCTATCACAAGGTACTAAAATCCAAAGTTTTTTTGCATGTGTCACCTCCCTAAACTGTTCCTGTATTTTACTGTGATGATTTAATGTAAAAATACACAAGACTGAAGACACACCCTTTACCCTGCTGTGTACCCTAATTCTTGAGCTTTTTCCTCCCATGTGCTCTTGTTCCAGAATTGGGAATCTCCTTTGGTATGTGGGGCTCAGCACCAGCAGGCAGAGCCATGGTACTTTTGCCATGGATTTGTTCTGCACATGAGTGGTGAATCTGGTGCTCCAGGGAGGTGCAGGAAAAGGAACAACTGCACTCTGTATGAGAGGCTTTGTGTGCCCACCTGAACCCCCCTTGGTGCTGAATGAGGCACATGAGTGCTCACAAAGAGTAGAGACCAAGCAGAATTGAAATCTCAAGCCCAACCTCCGAAATACACCCTTGGCACAGCCCCTTGATGCTGAGTGTGAGACCAGTCACTGTGGAATCACCTTCTCCCAACTGTTGGGAACTGAAGCACAGAAGCACTGAGTTGCTTGGTCAGACACAGGAAACTTTGAGGGCTCAGGAGCTGTCCCTTTTATAGAAGTCTCTGTCAGGTGCTTTACCATAAAACCAAGGCTCTTCTCAGAAGTTTTCCCAGGGCCTTGCACTATGTGTTGCTGACTTTTACTGTAACAAAGTTGGTCTTAAAATAATGACATTTTTGTTTTGAAAGTGTGACAGCATCAAAGGGGAAGCCCTGCACATGTGTAGGTGAAGAAATGAGAATGTGCAACCAGAGAATAGGTGTTTATTCTCCCACACTTTCTGTTTTGCTTAATGATACCAACCCCCTCTTTACTTGCAAGCACTGAGTGCATCAGTGCCTTTTACTTTCAATTTGAATCACAAGTAATTTTAATCTGATTACGATCTCACAAGGCACCTACCCACTGCATTCCACACCTTTGTGGGCAAATTCCTAATTCCTAATGATCACAGAATCATAGAATATGCTGAGTTGGAAGGTACCCACAAGGATCATCAAATCCAACTCCTGGCCCTGCACAGAATCAACCCCAAGAATCACCCTGTGCCTGACAGCACTGTCCAGAAGCTTCTGGAGCTTTGGCAGCTTTGAGTCCGTGACCATTCCCTGGGGAGCCTGTTTAGTGCCTCATCACTCTCTGGGGGGAAAAACCTTTTCCTAATATTCACCCTAACCCTCCCCTGACATAGCTCCAGCCGTTCCCTCTGTCCCTGGTCACCACAGAGCACAGATCAGTGCCTGCCTCTTCCTCTCCTAAGGAAGTTGTAGCTTCATGTCAGCTTCAATGAGACACAGCTCCAGTCTTCTCTCTTTATTCCTCACTATGTTCCCATAACTCTGACTTTTTTGTTCCAGCCTATATCTTGTCTGGTTCACTCCTGCTGCCTCTTTCTTGATCTTGTGACCACTGTTCTCTGTTTCCTCCTGTGCTGCAGTGGCAGCCAGACCTCCAAGCTGCCCCTAGAAACAGCCCTCGGTTTTCCTTGGTTGGTCAGCAGAGGCAGCTCCAGGGGAAGCTGGGGATTGTTCCTGTTTTTCTGGTGAGACTTGAGGAGGGCCTTCTATTCTCTTTGTGTTCCAGGTGAAGACTTTGAGGGTTTAAATTTGGACTCTGAAATGTCACATCAGAAGTCACCACAGAAATATTTTTTGTTCAGGCATGGTCAAGACAATCTGCTTTCCACCTCTTCGTTCTTATAATCAACTAAATGATTTTTTGTTAATGTCTAGGGAAAAACCAAACCAACAGTTTAACATCAGAATATTCTTTTCTACTACAGACAAAGGTCTTGTGCAGGTAATACATTAACCTAGTAATGTGGAAAAGTGATAATTCATTGAAAGCAAGGTCTTATCTGCTAAGAGCGCTTACAACAAATCACTTTTCTGACTGCAGAGCAAGTGTGTACCTTACTTCTGGCTGCCCCCAGATGCTCAGGTCACTTTTATGCCATATTTTCACAGGGTGAGATCTCTTCTGGTCACCTGTGGCAGCCTCCCATTCCCATCACGAGGAGACAGTGCCAGCATGCATCCAGGAGGGCTGAAATAATTTAAAAATGAGAAGATCAGTATCTTCTACTTTGAACGTTTTTAATCTTTAAATCTTTCCAAGTTCTAAAAGCTTGATCAGGAACAATGACATAATTTGTGCTCAGCTTCCAGTTCTCATTGTTTCTGTCACCTGTTTGCTCTTTCTTGCTTGCAGCTACATCTCTCCATCTTCTGCAGAGGAAACAGCTGCTACTTCTCTTTTCTTGGGCCAGGATGCTGGTACTTTGTGTCTCATTTGGTACATACTGAAATCAATTTGTTTGACATGCTAAGGAGGGTCCATCATCTTTGACAAGAGCAGAACTGAGTGAGCCTGCCTTCCATCCTTCCTTCTGTCCTTCCTTCCTTCTGTCCTTCCTTCCTTCCGTCCTTCCTTCCCTCCCTCAGGCTGTGGCATTCCTACTACAAAGAGCAATAAACATTAAAAAAAACAGAGAGATGTGGAAGGAATGTGCTTCAGTAAAAGAAAAGCAGAAAAGCTTCTTGTTTTCTTGAAAAGTGACAAAAATATCTTGTTTCTTCAAAAATCCTCCCATTTCTGCCACAGAGACTCACAATCCCTGGGTGCACTGCAGTGCACACACTGAGAATTTTGGGAGAAAGTATTAATTTTCTTCTTCTTTTTTTTTTTCTCTCATTCAACAGTGTTACATGATAGATGGAGGCAGCTTCTTTGGGTTTTCCATGGCCTTCTTTCTAATCATAAGTTCTTTGAGAAATGTGGAGGAGGGGCCAGTCCCTTCTCAGAAGTTATGGGAAATGGAGACCGATTAAATCATAGGCTTTGCCCTGTCAGTAAAAATGTAAAAATGTCAAACATGAAAAAAACATATTTCCATATTGGGTGATGTGTGGGTTTTTTTCTCAGCTATAATTGCTCTAGCAGTATAAGAAAGCAACACAAGGTTTAGATTAGTCAAGCACATTTTTGCACAGTGTATATAATAACAAAAACCTCAGACCTGCCAACCCACCCCCAGGCCTTGAATTTTTGGTAGACTTTCTAGTAAAATTCCCTCTACAGTCCTTAGGGGAGTCTTCAAGGGTGAGCTGATAAAGTCATGCCTCTGGTATCATTCGTATTTTTACATCTTGAGCTCCACTGCCATCTCTTTCTGAAATTTGTTCCATTAATGTTCCACTTAGTGGGAGCAAGGACAGCCCCAGTTCCCCCTGCCCCGGAGCAGCCCAGCTCCCCTCTGTCATGGCAGCTTTTCTTGTTGGTGGAATGCCGCAGCAGCAACCTGAGCCACTGCCCTCTGCCACACAGCCCAAGGTGTTGTGCTTCTGATTGCAGAGTGGAACCAATCCCAGTTGCCTTCATGCATTGCTTCTTTATTTCCCCTGTCTCAAAGATCAGAGTAAGACCCTGAACAGGCCATGGCAATGTTCTTCTTTGTCATTCAAAAAATTCAAAATCAGCTCCTAACTAGCTGTTGAGCCAAACTGGTAGCCTAGTGTGAGAAATGGATGATGTACCATCCTCGAGCAGTCATTTGAGGCAGGTAGTACAAATTCAGCTCTGGCAGGAGAGCTTTCATTTTAGTGGCCATAGAAGATGGCTAACCCCCCAGTTTGGATGGGTTGTTCAGCTTTTAAAGAGGTAAAGATTGGAGAGAGAAATCTTATTAACTGTGAGCTGGAAGGTGTCAGACCTAGCTAGGGGTAAAGAGCTACTTCATAAGCATAAGGAGGGCAGAATCTGGAGCAGGAGGGGGGTGAGGGCGGGCTGGGCTGAAGAGGCTTCAACCAGCTAGAAGAGCATTTTCCATATGTCAGAGCAGAGGCTGCCAGCTTTGCTCCTGCTGAATGCTACCTTTCCCCATGATTAGTCCCATTGATTTTTCTCAGCTCTGCTCACAGGGAGCTAGACCAGACCTCGTGCTTCAGCCCCAGGAAAGGAGCCACCCACTGCTGAGCTACCGCTGGGACAGACCTGTCTCCTTGCTGCTCTGGGAAGAGAGCAAAGCGTGACGGGTCTGGAGCTGGCACAGCACATGCTTCTTGCTGCCAGATGCCTTGGGAAAGGAAATGAAGGATCCATCAAGTTCTCCCTTCTTCCCACTTGGGCTAGGGAAAGGGCATAGTCCGCACAAGGCTATTATTCCCCTGTGTGTGAGAAGCAAGACACAGGACACGTTATGGCCCCTTACTCCTTGCATTGGCATGCTGGCCATGATCTGGCCCAGAGTGAGGTGCTACTCTGCATGAAAAAGGGGCAGTGCCTGGCTCTCAGTGGCCAGAAGGTTTTACATGGCCCAGAGCATGAGGTCAGTGCAAGCCCCTTGAAGAAAGGTGTAGTGACAATGCATCTAGTGCATTTACTGAAACACAAAAGCCATTTACAAGAAGAGGGAAAAAGAAAAAGAAAAAAAAACATAAGGAAAAGAAAAAGGCATGCATTTATTCTCGGGGCAGAAAGAGTGTATGTGCCATCGAGCACCCACTGAAAGGCAAAGGGTTGGTCTGCCACAATGCACCATTTGCTGAAGGTTTCAGCCCCTCTATGATATTATGGCTGGTGCCTCAGAGACCTTGCTTTGCCTACCAATGTAATTGGCATGGCCTGCATGCTTTTGATGGGGTTTTAGCTGCTCCCCAGCAATTCTGCTGAATGATTCTGTGGGACCTGTGGGTGTGCAAAGCCCTCATATTCCTCACTGACCTGCCCGTCTGGCTTGCTTGTCATGCGATTTACACTAACTAGCACTGTCCTTGTAACGCTAAGGTAAGAAGTGAAACCCCTTTCTTTTCCCCCTAATTGTTCCACTGATTTTACAGTTACCAAGCTGTAAAGCACCTCATCACTCTTGTTAATTCTTTCTTCCTTTTGAGCTGCCAGTTAGTAATCAATTATTACCCTTGTCATTCATGCTGCAGCACAGCAGCTGGTCACAAGAAGCCTCTGTTTCATTGGGCTGGAGCCAATCAAGTCTCTCCAGCTGTCCCTTGCTGCTCTGAATCATAATGTACAGTACTTGTTGCTTTACAACTTCCTTTACCAGACTGCTTAAAAAAAAAAAAAAAGGGAAAAAAAAAAAAGTTTTTGCTCCCAGTTCTGCCCTCATGCACATCTGGCTACTGGAGTTTAAACTAAACTCCCCAGCACTGTATTTTTAAGAGGGGTGGGGGAAATACCCTGCTAACGCTAGCACGACAGATATTTTTGTCATATTCTCTGTTTTATGCAATGACTGCACTGATGTAAAGACTGCTGATAGATCAAAGGTTTCACTGGTAAAACGATATGAAAGGCAGGGACATTAACATCCATCAAGGTCCTGTTAGGATTTGCAGAACAGGGGTTCTGGGCCTCCCAAGTGAAACCTAGCAGGAAGGTCTGCAAGCCTGCATAGCAAATGAAAAGAAAACAAGAGAGGGCACACAGAATATTGGAGGAGGTAGTGACCCACAAAATAGTAGCAATTCGAGCTGCAAGGCACCCTGATTGAATTGCAGTGGAGGCAAACACTCCCAGACTTGCTGGTGTTGTTCCGAGGCGATGTGCTCTGAGCTATCAGCTGGGCTTTCAGAGTGGCAAACAACAGTACCACCAGCTTGCCTGGCTGTCTTTGTTCCCAGCTCCCACTGCTTGCTGTGGAGATAAGAAACCTTGTGAAAATAGCCAAGATGTGAAGTACTGGGGAAAAGCAGCTGTTTTTGGGGAATTGAGATTATCACCCTTTAATTTACCTTCCTGTCTATGCAATTTAATCAGAAGGAAGAAACCTATTTCACAAGTCTGCTACTGATGTGGGTATTTTGATTGGCTTCAGCTAATAGTCACAGGAATAAAAGTTTGGGATACATCTTTCCCAGTTACTTCTTTTCCTCTCTCATCTCTCCCAAGGAACCAGTTTCATGGGAGCACTAAGCAACAAATTAAGGCATGGTCTAACCCCTATGAATTACCACCTGTTGCAAGATTTTGTCCCCCCAATGCTTAGAAACGTAATTAGTGTTAACTATGTGATGTACACCAGTGGATATCTATTCTATCTATATGTATTCTATTACATTATGTAAAAGTGTGTAGGTTTTATTGGTGCTGCAGCTGAAATCAATAAACTTCACTCTGCCAAACTGAGCACAAAAAGGGTTTTACAAGGGCACTATGCAAATCATAGCAGTCACTGAATGTTTGCCATGGGCTTGGTAAGAGTTTTCATCAAAATTGTGAGCTCTAGAGAGGTAAAAAGCAATGCAATGCAGTCACCTGTATTCCATGTGACAAGTCCTACTGCTTTGGCTTCCCAGCTCTTTGTGCCGAAGAGCCTGGGTGGTGATGGTGCTACAGTGGTCTTCATACTGACACAGGAGTCTTGGGAAGGCCAGCATCATAGGATGCAGTGCTGTGCAGGTGTATCACACTGAGATAAGAGAGCACAGGTGTCAGGCCAGGTGTAGATCCTAAGGAACCCTAAAACACAATCACAGAATCATTTAGTTTGGAAAAGATCTTCAAGATCATCGAGTCCAGCTGTCTGATCACCACTGTGTCAATCAGACCCAAGCACTCAGTGCTACCGCCTGTAATGTCTTGCACACCTCCAGGGATAGTGATTCCACCACCTACCTGGGCAGCCCCTTCCAATGTTTAATAACCCTTTCAGTGAAGAAATTCTTTCTGATGTCCAACCTGAACCTCCTTTGGTAAGCTTGAGACTGTTTCTCCTTGTCCTGCTGCTGGATTCCTGGGACCAGAGCCTGACCCCCACCTGGCCACACCCTCCTGTCAGAAAGTTGTGGAGAGTGGGAAGATCTCCCCTAAACCTCCTTTTTTCTGCCCTAAATCCCCCCAGCCCCTTCAGCTACTCCACATATGACTAATTCTCTAGAAAAATGGCAATTTCAGCCTCCCCTTCAGTTCTAGCAACTCTGCTCAGAGGAGCGAATGTCTCTGATGTGAAGGTTGTGTTGGCCGAGCACTGTGACAGGTAGGCTGCTTTGGGACCCCTAAGAGCCCCCCACGCTGCTTTGATGATGTCCATATGGCTCAGCCCAGCACTTTTGAAAGGCAGGGTGTTTTGTCATTGTGCACTTTCAGGGTGGGATTAGTTCTTGGTCAGGGGCCAGCACCCGGGTGTGCTCTGCTGGTGCCATCCTGGTTTGCCATCAGTGCCCTGCTTGGACACAGAGTCTGCTGGGGTGTGGTGCTGTGTTCAACACACTCGCAGCTGTGACCGGCTCTGAAGGAAAAGACAAGCTCAGGAGTCCTCTTCAAAGAGCAAACGTTTTCAAACAGATGGCATTTTTCAGAGAAAGTGGCCTTTTCCATGGGTATATTTGGGAATCTGATGCCATGAAATCCTGTAGGCACAGAGCTGACACAGATATACCCTGACTGTCGACTCTGAGGGTTTTCCAAGTTTTCTAGCCTCCCAGTACATTCTCTAAGCTTCACCTAATAGAATTAGTCCTTAAAACCAGTGAGGAGAAGCATGTGGTGAGAAAAGAGGGAGAGCTGTGTGGTTCTGGTATTCTATATTGTCCTGGAAAAACTGCTGGTCAGACTCCGTAACCTCCATCACTGAGGACATGGCAAGTTTGCACTGAATATTTGATTGATCTCCATGCTGTAAAAAAAGGAAGTATTTTGAAACAGACTAATCTTAAAAGTATGTTTTGGAGTTATTCAAACTTTGAGGAATAAAAAAAAAAAAATACTTTTTATATGTTTCTCTAAATGACAAAAATAAAACTCTTTATAAAGGAAAAAAAATAGCATTTGTTCCAGTACAGAAGGTGTTTGATCTTATTAAAACACTCCAATAGTCCTTTGTTTTTTTGAGATCTGTCACTTTTCATTGCATTTAATATTCTCCCATTGCTGTGTGCTTGTGTCCATACACATTATATATAATGGTCACAGTAAATGAGCAGTCATGGTGGACTCCATCTTGCAACATGGCATAAACTTCCACAGTGAAATGTGAAAAGTATTTTGTAAAAATAATACAATATGCATCTAAATATAGGTACATTTGGAATTATATGAACTAATATTAGCATGTCTACTGGCATAAAAATACTGAGTGGTTCTTAGGTTGCAGGGAGGAAGAGAAGAAAAGGGTAAGGCACCTTTTACACTCCACTTCCTGCACAGATCTGGTGGAGAAGACTGTAAATTTTCTTTGTCTTCTCTGTCCCAAAAGATGAGCTTCAGATCTAGTTAATAATCTTATTATAATGGGATCCACAGCAGACTAGAACCATTGGATCAGGCATTCTTTCCTCTTTGGAATATCTCTACCCCAAGCTGCCTGGTACCAGCAGAGTCACAGCTCAAAGAAGAACCTTCCAGGGGCCAAAGAAGAAGTTGTTTATATGATTTGTAGAAAAAGTCTTATACAAGTTCACATTTCTCTGGAAATTTGAGTCAGGATTCAGCTCACCTACCATGAAGTGTCCAGGTGAGACTGGACACTGGGGCTATGGATGCCTAAAGGAGATAATGGGAATAACAGTGGTCTTGCCAGTCTTTATGCATCTTTATGAGCTTGCTGTGTAGGCTTCTCTTGGAGCCACCAAGTCACAGAATTACAGGGTGGTCTGGGTTGGAAAGGATTTTAAAGATCATCCCATTCCAATCCCCTGCCATGGGCAGGGTCACCAGTCAATGGACACAAACACAGACTCCTAGTTTGCGTGTTCTGATCTTTCTTAGATGTATGTGCTTGCTCTGAAAAGAAAAACTGTCTATAATTCAGCTCATCTGAAATTATGAATTTCTGGTTGTAGTTTAACACTCGTGAATCTTGCTTTAGGATTTGTGACATCAGGTCACAAATATCTCTCCACAGGACACCAAGGTCAGTGTTGTGTCATCTCACCTCATTAGTTCAAGCTGTTGAGAGATCAGTCCTGTACCAGCAGTGTTTATGTTGTGTTGTGCATTGCTGCTGTCCAGCTTTGTGTTAGATCATGCACCTGTGATGGCTCCCCAACAATACTCAAGGCAAGAAGCTTCTTAAAGCAGTGATCCCATCAGGAATGGCAACACTAAACCTGATCTTGGATTTTTGTTATTTTTTTTGTAACAACTCTACGGTTCTAACATTATAATTCAACTTTTGCTGTTTGTGTGGCACTTACTTTTCAAGTACCAAGATACGAGTGTATCTGCCTTGAAAGGAAGAGATTTTTGTGAGATTCCTGAATATAAACTTCCACACCAGAGTTTTATTCTGTTCAGTGTGATTCCTAGAGCAATACCTTTTCCTTTCTTCAACTAATACCCACATCACTTTTCTTCTAAATCTTGATTTCCAGGTATTTTGCCCTCCCCTCTCCCCCGGAATCAGAGGTTTGTGGTTAATAGCTTCCTGGATACACAGCCTGCTTTACACGCTTTGCAAATTAAAGACAACATACCACTGAAATAAAAATCAAGTCTCATAAAAACACGAAGGAAAATACAGAACAGGGCACTACCCAGATGTGAGATACTGGACTAATTTCTCATCTTCACTGGACTTTGTGCTGTGGAAATGAGAGTGCTGGTGATCATGGGAAAAGTACTACTGGCTTTTCTTGTCATAATAAGCTGGTCTTTTGAATATAGTCTGGTGGCTCATTCACTTTATAGCTACAGTTTTCTATTCAGTTTGACCAGCCACTTGGAATTCCCAAGTGTCAGCTGCACAGTTTAAAAACTGCTTTCCAAAGGATAATTATGCAGACCTATTTTTAGATTCCTAAGTACCTGCTCTTAGAAGCAGAATTGTGGATTTAGGCACCCATCTTAGAAGTGTAGCCCACAGCAATGCATTGCTACCCAGGCTCCCGACTTGGGGGCTGAGCTAGGAGGACAACACTGTGTGTTTGTCCTGTGTCAGTGTCTCTCCATGGCTTGCCTATGGCCAAAGACTTTACACACTTCCATAAACAAATGTTCCCACAAGAACTGGGATGAGGCAATATCAGCTCTCAAATTGATGGCTGTAGTTTGGTGAGAAATTTACCCCACTGCCTTCAATTTTCCACCTTGCTTTGGGTTATGGTCACCCAAGGATTTGTCCATGTTTACTGGGCAAGCCATACTAATTGGAAGTACTTTGGATTTATCAGATCCCCCTGCATCAGTTGCAAACGCCACCTACAAGGAACAGAGAGAAGCTTATTGTAGGAAACCCACATCTGACACTTGATTTTGGAGCCTTTTGAAACTCCTAGAAAAAACACAAAATTTCTGAGCATCCCTGACTCAGTTCATGACCTTAGTTGTCCTCTAGGATTTTCTCCAGACTGCAATGACCCATTTTCATTGGGCCACTTTACAGAGTGAGTTCTCATTGAGATTTTCCTCAGCTGCAGATATCTCCAGGTCATGTCATATCTCAAAGGTTATCTTGCACAGTTAAGCTTTTGGTCTGCTGAACACAAGTGAGGCTCTCTGAAGCTACCTACACCTTTTCTGTACCCTATTTCATTCACTGGGGCATTTTTTCTCCCCCTTTATCCAGGCACCTACGATTGCCATTTCCAATTTGTGGTTACTCAGTGAGATTCCTAGAGGAAATCTGTCATTTCGCTAGTACTGGGAGCATCCTTACCTATAATGCTCCCTTTAGGGGATCCCCATTGTTTGATTGGTCCCATTATAGAACCAGGCAGTGTTTGGTTTGACAGACATTTTAAACCACCTAGCACTGCTGTCAAAAAAACCAGCCCCATTCTTGCTCTTGCCAGTGGTCTGCTGGCCACTCTTTTTCTCTGGTCTGGATCAGTAGGGAAAAAAAATGGACTTAAAAACATTAAAGAAAAAGAGTATTTCTTTTTTCAGTTCCCCAGGACATTTCACCAGGCTGCAGAAAGACCCATGCTAGCAGAAGGGAGGAGTAGTACAGGAGACCAGATCTGCTACTTTCAGTGTTGTTAGCCTCAAGGATTTGTAGAAGTGCAACTTAGAGGAAAATATTTGTATGAAGTACTCCAAATATTGGGAAATTATTATTGTAAAATATTGCAAAATTACTTTGCATCTCATGGCTATCCTGGCTTTCTGTATGCAGTGCTTTTTTTGGGACACTTCCTTTGCTTTTCTGGACCATAAAGATATTTGTAGGGGTTGATCACATTGTTCTTAGCTGCAAGATCGGAGGCTGCACAGATTTATGCTGTGAATAAGAGAAGTTTATTTTGTGTTGAGTAATTTCTAATGCAGTTTCGAGGGGTTCCATACAAGAGACTTGCAGCTGATGAATCACATAAGGACAAGTAAGATTTTCCTTTCCTTTCAGGCTGGAAATCTCTTCTCTCTGCAAACATGTCTTGATATTTCAGCCAAATAGCTCTTATTATTAATAAAGATCCATCAGAGATTTTAATCTAAACCCCAAACACATATCCTCATTAAGAAGAAATTCTTCCCTCTGAGGGTGGTGAGGCCCTGGCACAGGTTGACTGGAGAAGTTGTGGATGTCCCATCCCTGGATGTGTCCAAGACCAGGCTGGACAGGGCTCTGAGCAACCTGGGATAGTGGAAAGTGTCTCTGCTCATGGCAGGGGATGGGACTGGATGACCTTTAAGGTCCCTTCCAATCCAAACCATTAAGTGATTCTGTGATTAGACCTCCATAGTGACATTGTCTGACAGAACCATCCCTTCCCCTGGGGGACATTTAATGCAATTCAGAAAAGGTGTGAAAGTCTTGTCTTCCAAACTGCAGCTGACACCTCGGGTGACACCTATAACTGGATGATTTTTATTTTGTTTAATTATTTTTCATCATCTGTTTGTTGGAAATTATAATGCTTGAAGATGTGGTCAAAACATCAGTATAATGGTGGTGCTCTTTCTGTACTGGTGGAATTCCCAGCTTTCTGGTTCCCTACTGGAAGAGTTTGTAAATGGTGCAAATTCTCATCCTGCCTGGTTATTTCTAATTTGATGCTGCTTTGGAGTGTTTTTCCTATGGCATCCCCTAATTTGGACCCTGCAGAACCAGATGTTTCCTTTTATGTTGCTACCGATCACAGGAAACAAAAAAACAAAACTAATGTGTAAAAAATTTGGCAAGTGACAGCTTGAGTGCAGAATTTTGTAATGCTGAGCTGTGAGCCTCAAACTAAACTAGTTCCAAAACAGGATGTTGCAGATATGTCTAATATCCCTTTTCTACCACACCCCAGAACAATTTCTGTTGCTATCTGAGGTATGAATTACATTAAAAAGCAGCAATAAAATTTCACAAAGAAAGATTATATCTACTTCAACAAGCAGCAGGCACAGGTTTCATCCATCTTGCTGGAATAGATGAACACAAAGGTGTTGCACTTTGAGACACTGTGCAGTGAGAGCCCCCCTTGCCTCCCAATGCTCTGACAGTTGTGTTACTACAGAGACAGAAACAATCATCCTGTTTGTTAGTCATATCCAAAACCCAGACTTGCAGAGCAGAGTTATCCCTTCCCATTGCTGCTCCTATCAGCTAAATAGAGCCAGGATAAAAATCAGATCTTAATCTGGTCAGTCATATGGCAATCCACACCATCCTTGATTATCAGCTCTTGTTCCCCAGCAGTGAATATGCCGTAGTTCATTCCACAACAATCTCAGTTTCAGGATATGGTTATTAGCAAAGTTTTGAGGGGTTTATTAACATTGTCTCTTGGTCTATGGGATGTCACAATTTGTGTAGCTTGGGGAAAAGCACTTTAAAAAACCTCCATAGTTTGCACTTTTTCTAACAACAGGCTGCTATTTATTATTGGCAAGAACAGAGCACGGGCTTTAGAATTTAAGCAAAAAAGACCTCTGGCAATGAGGAAATGAGCCTAGACATTTTTCATGAATGGGTTAGAGCTGCTTAACTCTGACTGGCTTGTTTTCTTTTCTTCCTATTCACATCACTCAAGTCCCACCTTCCTGCCTTAAAAGGCATCTCGTTCCCTGGCAGCAAGACAAGTATCTGTTTGATGTCAGCACCCTTTTATTTGCTTAAAAGCATCTTTTTTTCAAGGCAGTAAATTGAAAATGACTACCGCGTCGAGAACTAGCCAATTTCCAGCACTCTCTGCAGAACTGCTCTGCTTTCACATTTGAGAGTTATCATTAATTTTCTAATGAATAATGAGATCAGAGAGCTTGCATGCTGTATTATGTGTAGGAAAATGCTTATGTAAATCAGTATGGCTGTGGTAGCTTCCCAGGGGAACTTTAAAGCTTATCATATCATTAAATCTGATAACAATTCATTTTTTTAAAAAGTAATGCAAGGAAAAAAAAAAAGGTCTATTCACTGCCTGTTTGTAATAATATGTTTATAATATGAAAGAGAAAGGAAGGCTGCAAGATCATATATGAGAAAATGCAACGAGAAATTTCTTAGGCTTTGCAAGCTGCACCCTGTGTGGAGGAAAAAAGCACTCGCTGTATTTACATAGCTGAACCTTGTGAAATATGTTGATTGTAATGAGAACATTGTCATCATTCAATATGGATTTCACTTTTCCAGGCTCCCTGCAACAGATTCTAAAGCTTTTTTAGCACTACACTTCCAGGCACCTTAGGGCCACCATCCTCATGTTTCCCTTCTTCTTCCTTCCCATGCCAATAATGAACTCAATGAAATTTTAACTTGTGTTTGACATCTTAGTGACAGGGATGCTTATGAGTCATACTGGGGCTGAAGACATCAGGATGCAATTTTTCCAGCAGGACAGAGAGCTGCTCCATGGATTCTAGTCATCATGTTTACCACCTAGAAAACTTTTAATTAGTCTTCCTGTTTCCTTCCTCCCCTGCTTTGTGCTGCATATAAACAGCATTTGATTTGCCAGGACTGTGCAAGCTGCAGTGTGTATTGTGGAAGCATCACCAGTGCCCCCACAAAGTCAAAAGTCTCAGTGTCCCTTTTATTTCCTTGGGATGAACTCAGACAGAAATATGCTATTCTCGTGCCCAGGTGTAGAGTGAGTTTAGGCCGGATATTAGGAAGAAATTGTTTCGTGTGAGGGTAGGAAGGCCGTGGCACAGCTTGCCCAAAGTAGCTGTGGCTTCCCCATCCCTGGTAGTTTTCCAGGCCAGGTTGGATGGGGATTGGAGTAACCTGGGACAGTGGAAGGTATCCCTGCCCATGGCAGGGGGCTGGAACTGGATGAGCTTTTAAGGTCCCTTCCAACCCCAGCCATTATGTGATTCTATTATGAGTGAAGTTCCTGTATCTCCTTCCATTCCCTATTCCTAAGGCCATGGTTGAGCCTTAGGAGGTGACATATGTTCTTATCACTGTGTCTATGTGGGGTAATCAGGCACGACTCATTCAATAATGACTAATAATATTTCGCTTTTTGGAGCTCTTTCCCCCTGGAGTCTTAAAGTATGTTGAAAAAACCCCAAATTCCTGCTTCCTACTAATGCAAAGATGGAATTAGGAGGAGGTGTTCCCCATTAACCCAGCTTGATGTGACACATCCTTTTGTTTCACAGGGTAGCGGATTGTGACCTCCACCATCCATCTGTGAGAAGTGAGTAGCACTGAGACTTGGGGGAACACAGGTGTGCTGATAGGAAGCCAGGAGCTTCCTCTTTTTAACCCAGAATGTCCCCTCTGCCACGTTAAATATTAGCTACACGTTTTTCCACATTTGTCAGAAAGGGGGAAAAGAATGCATCTGTTCCTCAGGGATGATGAACTGAAATTGGCCCTGATTCAGGGGAAAAAAGTCTATTCAGCAGAGCACTTAAACTGAGACATAAGTGCCAGACTGAATAGAGACAGAGTTAAGCTTCTGTTTAAATGCTCTCCTGAGCAAGGGTCATTAGCACCAGTTCTCTCCCTGCACAAAGCATTATTCCTCATGGAAGCAGCCAGCATTCAGATGGGCATCCAAACTTTGGGGAGCCTTGCTTTATCTCAACCATTTTCTGCTGCTCCTCGCAGGCCAGTTGGCTGCTGCACATTTGGGGATCCAAAGGGAAGGCTCCCAGCAATCTGCCAGGAGAGCCATTCAAGTCTCAAGTGCTGGTTTGGAGGGCAGTGACATGAGGTGGGGATTCCATGTGAGGCAGGTGGGGATACCCTTTGAACTCCAGGAGTAATGAACACCTTTTTCTGTTCGGTATCAGCTCAAACTATTATCAAATGGCAATACTGAGAAAAATTGTGGAGCAACACAAACATTCTGGCAGATTTAAAAATAAATCTGATCTTCTGTGATCGGCATAAATATTTGAATATTGCCTGTCAAACTGTAAATAAAATTGATTTATCCATAAAAACAGTTTAACCAAATACATGGATTAATTAAAAAATCTTTTCAAACACTTCTCCTCTAGAAAAATTTTGATGCATTCTTCACACATGGAGTCTTCTTGAGTTCAGCTGTTTGAACACCACCTGGATCCTTGGGGGTGAATCATGGCTGTAAATCACAGATTGATTTTTTGATTTCCCAATGTTCTTGGGAGGATTGTTATGAGTTTGAAAAGTATTTTGGTTGTTGTTTTGTGCAGTCAAAGGCAAAATATCCATAAGAATTTTTGGACTCAGCTGCCTCTCTGTCACACAAGGTGGCAGGTTTGTGACAGAAGGGCAGGAAGAACAAGCCTGCAAATGAAACATTTCTGAATTAAATTTAGATGTATATTCCTTGTGCTAAAGCATTTGAATTGGGCAAAAGAAATACAGAATATATGAAGAAAATCAAGTGAAATGTTTTCTTGATATTTGGACTTTAGCTACGTGTCAATTGCTGTGGAATATAATACTCCATCTCTAGGAATTAAGGTCATCTAAATGACCATTAAGGGGATTTACCTTGGCGTCAGGGATGGTCACTTGTCAGGATAAGGGTTTATTGATGGATTTGACAAAGGTATTCAAAGTAGTGACTGATGTGTAACCAGTTTGCCTTTACACTGCAAATTAAAGTTTTCCAAGGACCTTGGGATAAGTTATTTTTACAGCAGTGGAAATAGAAAGAAAATTGAGCCATGCATTGCAAACACCTGTAATGTGGTATGACTGGACAACAGCTCTTTCAACTCCTCCCTCAGCCTCAGATTTCTGAATTTAACATTAAAGGTTACCTGAAGGTATTTGGTTCTGCTCTTAAGTTCATGTTGGCCAGCTCCTTGATCTGTAAACAGTCCCACTACATATCACCCTGTGGAGAAAGGTGTTCCTCTTTGTTGGAAGTATATTCCTGACTTCTGTGGTGATTCATCAGTGCCAGGAAACTGCATCCTCTGTGAGCTTACAAGACTATTCAGTTATGTAATGTATAAAGCTCTGTCATAGGATTGTGAGAGTGATTTTGTTTTGATGGCTGAAATGGGCCAATGCTGTAGAGTTATGATGGTGTTCTTTCTTCATTCTGTGTTCATTCATTTTCAAGGAATGTCTACTTCTAAATCACACTGCATTCCCAAGAAATAGTCATGACTTTCACCCAAGCATTTGAACTAACTAAAAATGTTACATCCTTGACATTCCACTTCAATGGTGTTATGAACCAGATGATATGTAAATAAAGGGTGGCTCTAATTGCTGGGAGATGATCAGGAAAGACTGGCATTTAACAAGTGACAACAGTTTCAATCAACTTCCTGTGAGTCAATCTAACAGTGACATTATTCATTTGTAAAGCTGGACAGTCACACTCAGGGACAAGCTGAGAAATCCTTGTGAGATCTCAGCTACAGAGCTGCATCCAGCCCTGGGCCAGCACAGGAAGGACAGGGAGCTGCTGGAGCCAGGCCAGAGCAGGGACACCAAGGGATCAGAGGGATGGAGCAGCTCTGCTGGGAGGAAAGGCTGAGGGAATTGGGATTGTTCAGCCTGGAGAGGAGAAGGCTTTGGGGTGACCTCATTGTGGCCCTCCAGGGCTTGAACCCACAGAAAACCCACAGGAAAAATGGAGAGAGACTCTTGACAAGGGCCTGGAGTGACAGGACAAGGAGAAATGGCTTCACACTGATAGAGAGGAGATTAAGATTGGATATTGGGATGAAATTTTTCCCTGTGAGGGTGGTGAGGCCCTGGCACAGGTTGCCCAGAGAAGCTGTGGCTGCCTCATCCCTGGAAGTGTCCAAGGCCAGGTAGGACAGGGCTCTGAGAAACCTGGGATAGTGGCAGGTGTCCCAGCCCATGGTGGGGGGGTTGGAACTGGGTGAACTTCCAACCCAAACGATTCTTTGATTTTGTGATTCTATGATCTATGAATGTGTGCATGGGGTAAATATTTGGGCTCTGCGATTTGGGCAGTTTTATAGGAGAGATGTGAAACTACTTCTCCCGTGTCCAGTGGGAATATTCCAGCAGCCCAGAGCTGAATCTCTGCCAGTCTTCCTGCTCCAAATTGCTCCTGCTGACCAATTCCCAACTATCTCCAGGCAGAAGGGGCCCAAGTCAGTGGGAACTGCAGGGGAGCAGAAGCAGTGGAACGGAGGCAGCAGCTGGCTGTGCGTGAGAGCGGGAGAGCCGTGAGCTGGAGAATTGGGATCAGAAGACCCTGAGAGGGAGAGGAGCCCTCCCTGAAGCTGGCAGGACACCAGCCATAGCTGTAGCACAAGAACACAGGACACTGGCCTGCAGGCAAGACACTGGGACAGAAGCATCCCAACAGGATGCCTCTTTTATTACTCTTGTATGGGCTGCCCACAGGGGCCGGGCTAGGAAGAGTTGTTTTGTTCCTTCTCTGAAACCATTGCAAAAGTTGTGCCCAGGGTAGTTGCAGAGCTTTGTTCTGGCTTCTCTAGCACAATTACTGATGGTTGATTCACTGAAAGCTGCAAGTGTTGGTGCAAACCTGGTGAGGGCTGCAGCTCTCTAAAGAGCTGCTGAGTCTCTTGGTGCACCTCAATTTCATCTCCCCACATTAGCACAGGGTGGTAAAGGGCTGCTGTGCCCCAATTTGGGGGGTGAATATGAGAGTGACAGAGGTTGCATAGACACTGTTTCCAGTTCCAAGGGTTTCCCAAATCCTGCACTGCTCAAATTTTGGATTCTTATTTCCTTTTTTTACTCTTTTGCAATCTATTTTCAAGCATTTCTCTGGAGCTGAGGGACAGAACAGTACTATCTCCGATTATGAGAGCTGAGATTCTCACTGCTTTACAGCAATCCAGGACCTTCAGATCAAAAATTAGTAAACACTATCCTGATTTACAAGTATATGATGGGAAGCAACAGTACTTAGTGTTTGGTTATAAATCAAGGACCTCTACCTCTACCTCTAATATCAGTATTACGTAGATTCCCTCCAGCAGGTATTCCTTTTCCTAGTCCTAAAGGTTGATAGAAACAGAAGGCAGCTGACTTTTCAACTGAAGAGAATGGTCACTGCCCATGCTGCCTCCCTCTGGGATTTTCCAGGCTCAGTGGGCAGGATGTATCCCAATTGTTTGCCCCAACACCACATTTGGAGCAACAGTCAAGCAGCTGTCTGGAGCTGGGAGTTAAGAGACACTGGGATGCTGGGATGGGGGCTAGGAATAAAAGTCCAATTTTCTTTGTGTGAAAAACATGGGAATTATCTAATCCCAGTTCTGCTGCCCCCACAGCAACTCCAGTGATACAAATACATGTGGAGTATTGCATTACATCATCAGGACAAACCCTAATGGGTGTATTTATGGCCCAGGCAAAGCCAGACGAAGCGAGATTCTGATCTCTGCTTACCTGGTGTAAAGTGGGAGTAACTGCAGAGATAAACTGACATAACAAAGATTAGAGCCTGGCCTCTTTGTCTGTAGCTGGTTTTAGAAGCAGCTGGCTTTTAGAAATTGCGGATGTCACATAAATCACTTGTAACAAAGTGGTTCTGGACTCCAGCCTCCAGCAGCTTCTGACCATCCATCTCTGTAAAAGTGATGGTTCTCCATGCAGCTGGTTTGTGTCCAGAGGCTTTCAGCTGAGCAGAGTGGACAATCCTCCATCTCCCACAGCCTCAAGGAAGCAATGAGATTTGTGTAGCACAGGCAATCAGAAGGAGGCAGCTCATGAGATGCCATCTGATCAGAGATGGGGCTCCAATAACGGAAGTCTGCTGAGCACAGGGCAGTCATATCTCATCTGCCGAGCTCTGGAGGGAGAAGGGTGTTGGACAATAAGTAGCCCTGATAGCAAAGTAGATCTTCCAGTGAGATATGGCCTGGTACTGACTGCTGGCACAGCTCTCTCAGTACAGCCAAGGCAGAGGAGGTAAATAGGTGTGAATAAATACATCTCACTCGTCCTGAAGCACCTTGAGAGGAGGAATGTAGAGTGTTGTTCTCTTATAATAAATGTGGATTACATTTTAAAAGACCCTGATATTCTACATACAAAATAACCTGAGGCTGCAGTGATTTTGGGTGTGCTCATCCCAGAATAATGATTGTGGGGCTGTATCCTCTGTTGTTTGGTTCCAGGGCTGTGGGGCAGTGTATTTCACGAAACAATTAGTTACCTGTCTGGGAAGAGTAAGATATGAGGGTATTTATACTCAGGTTACACTGAGTAGAAGGCCATTTTTGTGCCCTGAAGCTGCTGTAAAGATCAGTTCATCCAAGGTAAATATAGGCTTTATTTCTAGTAGTATGTTTGAGGAGTATCTTAACTAATAAGGGTGTTTTTTAATGTTAGAATTGCTAAAAGCTAATGTCTACCTTGGGCCAGAAAATTTTCAACCTATACAAATTGCATTAGCCCCATCAGCAGTAGTTTGCACTGCTGAAGATCTCATACCTTCACTGATCTTAAATTGCAGAAACTTCCAGGTTGCTGTTAACTGAACTGCATCTTTTACCTCCTTTGATAGATTTCTCACATGTAAATTTTGTTGTCTTCTCCAGTCTCAGAGGACTATCACCAGTGCAAACAATGTATTTAATGTGTCTTAATGAATGTTACAATTCCTGGTATCTGTTGTAATGTTTATACTTGAGAAGACCAAGTCTTATTTACTCAAAGGAAAGCTGAGACAATTTGGTTATGTTTACGGGTACCAAAGTGGGCAAAAGGTCCTGCCAGCTAAAAACCCCCACCCCTAAAACATATTATGGTCACCTGAGCAGACACAGTCTTATAAAGACAAGTTCATTACTTCAGTATTTATTGGTGCTCCTCTTTGGAAATGGCCTCAATTTGAGCCAGGGGAGGCCCAGGCTGGACATCAGAAGGACTTTCTCCATGGAAAGAGTGGCAATCATATGAACAGGCTGCCCAGGGAGGTGATGCAGACACAGTCCTTCGTTCAAAAAACAGCAGGATGTGGCACTCAATGCCATAGATTTGTTGACACGGTGGTGATCGGTCAAAGACTGGACTCAATCTCAGAGGTCTTTTCCAACCCACATGATTCTGTGATTCTGTGTGGTTCTGTGAAGGTGTCAGCACTTGCAGAAATAAAGGCCCAAGTTCTGCTTGTGTGAGGTTGTCAGCAGCCTGCATTTTGTAGGCTGCAGAGAGGTTCTCTGTCAGGATGGACTAAAGACAAAGAAACCTGCTCCACCTTCCTGATTTGCAACTACATTTCACTGCACTTGTCTGTTGTTTTTGGAAGTGTCTTTTTCAAATATTGGGATATGCTGGGATCACTCTACTCATTAACCAGCTAGAACTGAGCAGGAGGGGGGTGGCTGCTCTGCCTAAAGCACAGTTGGGGCTTTTTGTCATGTAGGAGTACCTGGCAGCTTTGCAAAGGACAATAAATGATTCCTTCCTAATATGAGAGCAGCAGGAGCCAGGCATGCTGGTGGAAGGCAGGGCTGCTGCATCCAAGGGAAGAAGTTGCTGACACCCAAAGAAATGAGAGAGGGTGTGATAGGAAAGAAAAATATTTTGAAAAATTTTGTTTGCAAGTGGGGGCTGAATAGCTCTGAGAAAAACCGGGGCATTAAACATTTTTTCTCTTCTCTGAAAAAATAATTTCCAAAGGGTGGAGCTATAAAATACCTCGATGTTATAGTTAATATTTCAGTAAAATATTGTTGTTAAGACAGAGGTCTCTACACATGGAATCTCTCCTGACTCCCTATCGCTTGTGGAAGTTCTCTCACTTCTCCATTAAAAGGATCAAAATTTGGCCTAGAGTAGATGCCAGCCATAGCCTGAGCTTTTAATGTTTCCAATTTCATGTGAGAGAGTTGCATTTTTTCTTAGAGGGGGAGTGACCACAAAATTCCCTGTAGAGAGCAGGAAGAGCATGTGAAGGCGCCCTTCAAAGGGTTGGTTTGTGAAGGGTACGATGTCTGACATCACAGTTGCTTTCCTGGCTTTTCTGGCTGGTGCTGCTTTCCCCCTTTCTGAGAGACTGGGCACAGTGGTCAGGATGCTCCAAGATGAAGGGCAGGAAGGCACCAAGGAAAAGGGACTCCTGTTTTGAAGAGGGATGTACAAGGGGCATGGCATGGCTCCCAAAGCAGGCTTCTGTGCTGAGCTTTCACTTCTGCAGTCTCAGCTCTCCCCAGATCCCTGTCTGCAAACAACCTGGTGGGATGGGAAGCTCTAAGGCAGGAGATGTGTCCCATTGCATCTGGCATCAGGAAATCCTTAATTTCTAGGCATCACTGTAAGGCAGGTAGCAACTAAGAGTTGATTATGTTTGAGAACGGCAGCTTGGCAGACTGCAGAATGAAGTACAGATAAAGTGACCTTGTGATTTTGAAAGCGAGACCCATTATTTGTTTTGAAACATATTGCCTCAGTGACCCTGCAAGTTCTGCAGACATGTCCTGTCTGCAAATGCCATAACAGGTTGTTCACTATATTTTCAATTGAGTTAAGGTTTTGTTGAAATAAGGAATATCAATCAAAGGCCAGAAGGCCACATTCCTTTGGTGTTGTTGATTTCACCAGTATCTTTTGTCTGAAAGCCTGTGCTGACAGGGCATCAGGGGAAAACTCCTGGGGTGAGTGGGGATGAGTGAGGGCAGCCACATGGATCTGTATCCCTGTCAAACTTGTGTCAGCAGAGGTCAAGTTCTCAAGCTCCAGAGAGGACCCTCCAGCACCCAGGGATTAGTCAAGGGGAGAGCCAGACACCCTTCACAGCACAGAATCAACATTATCTAGAGCGTGACAGGGACAAGTGGAATATAATACGTGGGGGTGTACAAGGGAGGTGCTGTTCACATCTCCAGAAAATGGCAGGGACACAACTCTCTCCCTGCCCTGAATCCTCACCTTTTGTCACAGGAAATGTTCAAAATGAGACTTGTGTGTAGGGACAGTCAGACCATGGTGCTGAGGTCAAGTGCACGTGTTGGTCATGGTTCATTGCAGCTTTTTTTCAGGCTAGGATTCGAGTTCACATGAAACACAGCTCACCTACATGCAGTGAGACAGAGCTGGGTGATTTTTCTTTCCTCTTGGTGGCAAATGGGAATTTTGCTGAGAAAAAAGCTGTTTTTATAACTGTTTATAGCTGGTTTTTATAACTGTTCACAAATTTGGTATTCGTTGAAAAGTTGTTTGGATAAAAAATGTATTAAGGTACACTGACAAAACCAAAGGAAAAAAATTATGTGTCCCTTTTCATCTCTTAGCATCAAGGATGTGGGATAGACAAGTTCCATCCTCTCTTTTCCCTGAGGTGACATGATCTTAACTTTCCATCATGTTTGGGCTATTTTGGTTGGTGATGTTCATGGCTGCTCCTAAGGGAGTCTGTCTTCTGCTCAGTGGTGTCTGTGTGCATGCTCAGCTCTTGGCAGAAGTGAGGAAAACCAGGTTATGTGAAACCTCAGAGGAAAGTGGCAGAAGTTAAGGACTTTTCAGCTCATGCTGGCTGGGCAGTAAGAGCATATGCACCTACCCAGCCACCTTGGTTCAGCTGGGGTGCTTTAATTTGGTGTTGTTTGAACCCTTCAGTCCCATCCTTGAATTACATGAAGGAAACAACAGCGTGTAACAAGTGCTGACAGCTATACTGGGTTTGTGTGAATATCAAGGTTAGCATTTCCAAAGCATGCAGGTGATTTCGAAACCAAAATCAATTTACAGTTGAACTTTGTGGCTCCAAAGTGTCTTCATTATTTTGGGAAATTAGATTTTGGGCCAAGTTTAAAAAAAAAATCAGTCAAAATTGCTAACAATGGGACACAAGTTCCTGAGTTACTTGGGCAGCTTTGAAAGCATTACTCACTTTTTTGCTTCTCCGAAAGAACTGAAAGAGTGACAAATCTGTTTTCCAGAGCAAAAGAGTTTCAAGTGCAGGACACAGTTTAAGGTGCAGATTATAGTGAAAGATGGGATAATACAGAGATAGCTTTCAAGAGGATAACCAACAACACACGTGGTTGAGGCGTTTGCCTCAGGTCCGCCCTCCCTCCTTCATGTAGTGCTCTTAGGAAGTCAGGCATTGCCTGAGAGGGGGAGAAACCCTCTTCCAGAGGCACTGAAACCCTTGAGCCGGGCTCCTGCTGGCTCTCTGCCCCTGCAGGTACTTTGTGCCACGTGGGTGGGGCTGCAGGTTTAAAAGCGCTCAGCTCCTCGGAGACGGAAACAGCTCAGGTAGGGTACGATAATCAAGAAGATAATCTGGAAGGCTATTTACAAGGACCATAATGGAAACAGGTTTTCGTGACCTCCTCCTCCTTTATTGCTGTGCCTTTGGCTTGACCCGGCTCAGGGCTCCCACCGCTGCATCGCTGGGAACATCGTGCTCAGCCTGGCAGGGAGCCCGGGGCATAAGTGGAGGGGAAGGTTTTGGCTACTGCTTGTAGTGGCAAATCAGCTGCAGAAGAGGGAGCCCATGTCTTCTCCAGCCTGGCACCTCCAGTTTCCTCTTTTCTCTCCGGTCATTTTCACACCTGCACAGGAAGAAACTGAGAAGGAGGGGAAAAAAATTGAGTAGGTTAAGGAATACGAGTGTGGACATCACTGCTTAGCTCAGACACCTCCCAGAGTCTCCCCACCGGGCCAGGCCCCTGGCCTCCAAAGACCAGAGGCTGCAAGAGGAGGAGAGGTGCCTTTGGGCAACCACAAGAGGTACCAGCTGAAAGTCTTGTGGCTGCCAACCACACAGGTGCTTGTACTCCAGGCATGCTCCTCTCGGGGTGTCAGAATGACAGGAATGTTTCCTCTGCGGCACACAGACGTGAGCTGGCTTGCATGGGACACGGTTCAGCAGGAGGCACCTTAAACAGCCGTAACACCAAAACAAGCAACACTCAGGCAGAACCACTCTGATTATGTCCTTCACCCGCACACTTCATAACCATCACCCCTTTTACTTCCCACTCCAGTTCATCCTGACCAAAAAAAAGGCAAGGGAGATACCGTTAATGAGGTGCAGGGGGATGGACGCTATCACACTTCGCACATCTGTGACGAGCGGGTTTAGCAGAGCTCCCAAAGAAAACATAAGGGATTGCATTAGCCAGCTTCAGAAAATGCCTGAGCTTCCAGAAAAAAAAACAAAAAAACAAACAACCAAAACCATTATTCCCTGTGAATACTATGGTATGTATTGCCCCTCCACCCGGCACCAGGATGGGATCTGTGGCAGGGATATACTTCAAGGAGACTGTGGTTTATATTACAGCTGCTAAGATAACCGGGAGCTTTCAAAAGGAATCCCAGCTAGCGCAGCTTGTTTTACAATACCAGACTCCAAGCGGGGGGAGTGGAAAGTAAGTTTGTTTTCCACCCTGCCCCTTTATCTTGATGTCAAATATATCCCCTGGGAAAGGAAAACATTTAAGCAGCAGATCCCATGGACACACACACACACACACACACTCATGCGCCTTTCCCCCCATCGAGCCACAGCCATGTCCGGAGCATGGCACTGTTCAGTGTGTGGGTGCTGCTGGACAGCTGGAGTTTTGGCAGGGAAAGCCCAGGAAAAAGGTGCTTCAGGTGTGATAATCAATAGTCACAGGTGCTGGTGCCAGGATGTGATCTGGGCTGGTCAAACCCACAAGCCACCTGCTGCAGGTGGAGTTGTGATCTCTTTGAGAGCACCTCCATGTGAGGGGATAATTACAGCTGGACAGGAACCATTTATTTGTGTGGACAAAAGCATAACAAAATCCAGTCATAAAGTTTCCCAGACAGCTCATGTCTGAAATAAGATGCACATTTTTAACAAGGAGGGTCAGGAACTGTTGGCATGGCTTCTCAGGGGAACACTGAGGGGGAGGTCTTCATTGCCTCTTTGGAGTACTGTAAATGTTTTGATCTAACTCAATCAGAACTCTGGCCTTAATACTGACATTATTGCCTGGATTCTGAAGTCTTAGATGATCATAATGGAACTTCTTGGTCTGAATATTTGTTACAAGGCACTGCTATGTGTAAGAAGCGTACATGCATGCAAGCCCTTCTGTTATTGTTATTGTTATTGTTATTGTTATTGTTATTGTTATTGTTATTGTTATTGTTATTGTTATTCCCGGAGAGGGGTGCTTCATCTGGAACTGTAATGACAGAACAAGGGAGAATGGCATCAAGCAGAAAGAGAATGGGGTAAGGTAAGATGTTAGAAAGAAATTCTTCCCTATGAGGGTGGGAAGACACTGGAAGAGGCTGTCCAGAGAAGCTGTGGCTGCCCCATCCCTGGAAGTGTCCAAGGCCAGGCTGGATGAGGCTCTGAGCACCCTGGGATAGTGAAAGATGTCCCTGCCCATCGGCAGGGGGATGGAACAAAATGGTCTTTAAGGTCCCTTCCAACCCAAACCATCCCATGATTCTGTGATTGTTCCCCAGCCTGACTGACGAGGATCTGTGTTTCCAGAGCTCTGGATCACAATTCTGATGGTGGTCATTGGTGTTTGTACCAGAAACATGGTACAAATGCAAAGGGAATGTCATACTTTGAGCTAAATTGCTAAAAAGACAACCACAGGATCAGAATAAATGTTGCAGCTGCAATGTGGAAGCCAAATTTGCTTGCTGGCAGGTGAGGGAAGACTGAACCAGTGTTCCTGAAGAATATGAGGATGCTTGGGACCTACCTTCTCACACAGAAAAATAAATTAATAAACTGTGATTCTTCTTAAGACAGGATCAGAGAAGCAGCCAAAGTATTTACATAAACATATACCCCTTTGCTGTGCTACCTAGTTAGACAATGCTACCAAAATGAAACAGGGAGCTCACTGAACATACCCATGCTCTGCAGGAACAGCAAGTTCAAACCTATATTTGGGTTTCACAGAAGATTGTTGCTTTGTTATGAGGTTGAAGCACATTTCCAGTGTGAAAATTCTTCACTCATGCTTTGTTCTACATTGATGTGTGACTCCGTCACCAGCCCCTGTGGCTTGGGGCCACACCACATCTTACTGCTGAGTCTCTGCAGCTGTCCTGAATGCAAAGACTGAACCTAAGAAGTCTGGTTTCTCTCTTGCTTGGCACATGCTTTATACTGGTGATGTTCCTTGCCTTTCTAACAACAGGAAGAAAATCTTCACAACAGCTCGAGGAATGGGAAGGAATGTTCTTTTGAGGGTCCTAACTGCTCAAACTGCAGTAATTTCAATAGGTAAAGCCCTGGTGTCACTACAGGGAGCTGGAAGCTGTGCCACCAAGCACAGTGTCTTTCAGCCCTTGCCTATGTGTCTTCTGCACTCACCATGAAGTTTATGGTATAGGTATTTTCCTCAGAGGAGGTCTCTTCTGGGAGACCTCCTAGTTTTCTGTTCCTTCACCAGAGCTTTCAGTGTGTGGGTCTGGGAGGCGTGGTAGTCAGGGATTGTCACCTGAGGATGCCATTCCCAGCAACAGGCCTAAAAGTCTTGTGGTCATGATACAAGGCCAAAAGATGCTATTGTGATCATCTGTATGGTGTGCTGTAATAAAGTCAAAATAAACTGTGGAAAGGGCTTGATTGAAGAAAACATGTTTCTAAACACAGTTATGTTATTTCCCAGCTGTTTTCAACAGCACTGCCTCTTCAGACTATTTCCCTCTCCCCTCAGTTATTCATCCCTTCTTCTCCTAGTGTGGAGAGTCTCACAACTCATACTACAGAATCAGTTTTCCTCCTCTGCCCCCTTGGGGACTCCTGAAATGCAACCAAACCCAAATCAACCCATTAGACTCCTCCCACACTGAGCATTTTGCTCTTTTTTTGGAACACCTTCTAGAAATGGAGCTGGTACCTCAGAAGATGTAAATCAGCATCAGGAGATTTTTTACAGCCAAAGAGATTAAAATTATAACAAGGTAAATAAATCTCAACAGATTTCAATGGGTTTTCTGTTTAGCCAAAACCATTCAATTTTCAGCAAAATTGAAGATTTGATTTATTGATTGATTGATTGATTGATTGATTTTTATTATTTTGCTGGATAACTACATGACAGACTAAAATGCAGAGACATCTCCTGCAACCTCTAATCCTCTGGTTTTGAAATGTCCCCTGGCTACTTGCCATCTGAAGTGCAGGGTGTCACTATGCTCTGTGTGTCAGCTGAGGTTTGGGATGACTATGGCCAGCACCAGATGTTTCTTGCATGTTCACAAGTGCCAGGAGCACTTTCCTGCCATTTACCAACAGTTTATATTCACAGGATACTCGGTCCTTCTCAGAGAACTCCAGCTTATTGTCCTGATGATACATTTTGAAAAGGAGTTCCCTGTTGCTCTTTTGAACTTCCTCTTCCTTGTCCTCATTTGTTAATGGATTTCATTCCTCCCCAGCAGTTACTCATCCCTGAATGCCTAAATTAGTTGGAAAGGTTTTTTCTATAACTGGTGGTCATTGAGAGTCTTTGTCAATGAGCATTAATAGAAATAAATGTATTGAGAAAAACATGAAAATCATCTCTGTGGGTATTACCACATTTTATCTCTCTGATTTGATATCTTTGAAAGTGGTTGGTCAAGCACTTTATAATGAAGAACTTTGCACTATTGTACTTGTGAATGAATTTTCTTCCTTGTCCCAGCTAGTTGATGTATTTTGTGTTTGGTTTCTAAATGTTATAAGATTTTTAGTATTTTTAACATCTAATTGTTCATTCACGTCTGTATCTCAGGACACATCATCAGGTTTCAAAAACCTCTTTTTCAACACACCTTAATTCTGAGATTAGTATCTTTATTTTGGAAAATAGTTGCTAAGTGAGAACTATATTTAAAAAAACTTCTGTAACGGGATTTAAACATTTTATTCATGCATTAACATAGGCAGCTTAAAAATTATATTCTCGTGATTTACTTTGGCTAAATATCTATCTGGAGTCACCGGTCTTGTAGTGATTTATCTACTCTCACTATTTGTACTGGATTTGAAAGGGAGTGCCTCATTCTTAAACTAATTGCCTGTCATTTATTCCAGGGGAAATACTTTTATAAGCATAAGGGGCTAAAGGCCAACTTTTCAAAGGCATGTAGGCACCTCAGGATGAAGACAGGCACTAGGAAAGCACTGAAGCAGTTGAGGTGCCCCTGGAAAATTCTGTGGGTGTTTGGCTGTGCCTTTAGGTGCCCACATACCTTCAATCTGTTCATAAGACTTTTTTCTCTGGCCAGAAGACAGGTTTCCAGAGCAGCTGTGACAGAGGATCCCTGAGAGAGACATGGGGCGCACAGAAGCTGCTCCCCTTTCTCTTATCCCAGGATGTGATTAAACTGAGCTGGGAGGGAAATGCGAGGGAGCCTCACAAATGTCATTTGTAGGAAATATAACTTTAATCCTGGGCTTTAAATGATGTTACAGCACAGCCACTGTGCTAGGAATTACTCTCTGAGGGGCTGGATAGTGTCACATCCATGTGGAACACACAGCACTGCAATGAGAGGTGCAGTGAACCTCCAAGGCTCGCAGGCTGACCCTGCCCCACCTGGAGACATTTTTTCTTGGAGGTTCCATGATGGTGCCAGAGGGTTTTTCACTGTACCCAAGCTGGTGAATGGCTGTTTCTACCCCCACCCGTGGGATGTGACACTCAAGATTCCCTACCAAGTGCAAAGCCACTGATTGCAGTGAAATTCAAATGCTTGCTGGAGGAAACAACAGGAAAATGTGTTTATACACACATCCTGTCTCACTTCTTCCCTACTTTCCTGCTCAGTCACATAGCACTGCTTTAAGAAAGGTTTCTTGTCCTGGTCACATTTTGCTTTGCCTTCTGTCTTGTTTCTGTGTGGATTCCCTTGCTTTCTTGCAAGGACTTCTTTCCTTGTTTCATCATATGTCCTCTTCTGGTCCTCCTTTCCTTCTTCTCCCTCAGTAATTAGCTTCAATCTGTGTGCTGCTGCTGTACAATGCCTTAACTTTCCTCACTTCATCCTTCATCCCATTTCTCATTTCTATGGTCCTCTTGTGCTCCTTCCCTTCTCCCCTCCCCAACTTTCCTCAGGTTCCTCCAGATTTTTAGCTCTTTATTTTTTTTCTTCCTACCCTCTGTCTCTCTTTAAAAATTTAATTGGCATGCTTTCTTCAAGCTGTCTTAGAAAGCCTCATTTTTTTTTCTTCTCTCTTTTCAGCTTCTTTCCTGAATTGCAGTCACACCAGTTCTGCTTTCCTGACTGCAGAGTCACAGCAGCTGTGGTGCAGCAGAGCATCTGAAAAGAAAATGCTAATGCGGGTTTTTATAGTGTACAGTAAAAGGCTCTGATTAAAAAAAAATAATAATGCTACACCTCAATGCTACGTCTAACCCAGACTATTGCTTGTTGAGAGTTTCCTTCTAGAGCCTGCAGTAAGAAAGCAGAATCCATAACCTCATGTGCCATCTCCCTGCCTGTCATAACCACAGGCAAAGCCTGATCAATAATTTTCTTTAGAGGGAAGCAAAGAAGCTGTATCTGTGTAATGGCATCTCCCCTGTGCCTGATCAAGATCATAAAGAGTGTGCACGGCAATTTTAGGGATGTCCTGCCAATACGTCAAGTACTGGTTTTACATAGAAACATCTCATCAGACACTTCCAGATCAAACTGGTTCTGCAAACATTTCTCCAGGAGAGTTCATTAAAATCCATACAGGAATTTGCTCCAGCCATACTAACGTCCCCCTCAGGTCAGCTTTCTGCAAGCATTCACAGTTTATTTATCACCAACAACTAGTCTATACACATTTCAGCCTTGGATGGGTCAGTATTTCTACATACAGGTACTGGAGTTCATGGCCATCCAGCTTAGGACAAGGAACACGTCATAGACTCAGCTACAACAAAGCAAATTATTTTCTCTAGAAAAGAGAGAAATCTGTTTAAAATAATGCAATATTATGTAAATTATGAAAAAAAAATCTCCTCAGTGCTGAATATTTTTGTAGAATAGTGAGAATCTGATCATTTGCTGGCAGAAATTCTGAAAGAGGTAAAATACATTAAAGTAAATGGTTTCTCTCAAATTACTTATCCATAGAGCTACTTTAAGAGACATCTTTGTAACCTAAGACAACCCTCAAGGCTTATCCTTGTTAAAGAGGAGTCCTAGTGGGGTCTTGTAGGACACCACTGAGCTTCCACCTGCTGCCAGCCCTATGCCACCCCGATGTCTCTCATGCCCACAGTGATTTTAACCTGCTCTTCTCTCATGCTCCGAGCTCCCTGAGTTGAGGATGATTTGGTGGGCTGTGACAAGTGGAAAACCGGAGCCAAGCCACAGAAATAAAGAGTCAGAGTGACTGAACTGGCAGGACACAAAGGATGGGAAGCGATCTGGGCTGGCCTGCTCTATCCCACAGACTGAATGCAGGAACAGCACCTTCCTTTGTGCAGTGCTCTGGGAGGCCAAGGTGGAAAAGGCTCTAATGGAATTCCTGCAGGGACAGTTTTCACTGGCTCAGTGGGAGCTGTTTGCACACAGACGCCACGGAGTAAGCTGCTAGGTGTTTATTAACTCAGCTTGCAAGAGGAGGGGAAGGGCAGAGGAAAAGCGCTGAGGGGAAAATGCCGCTTGAAAAGACAGACCACCACCCCCTGCTGTCCACCGGAGCTGAGGGAGCTGCGCCTGAGCGAGGTCCTTGTAACCTGTCTGGTAAGTTTTAAAGGATGTTTTCCCTCTCTAACTGGCTGGTGCGGATGTGTGTTACGAAACAGCAATTAAAATATTCAGCCAAGGGCTTAACCCTTGACTGTTTGTGTGTTTCACCCCCCCGTTTAGTGACCGGGGGCATTGTGGGGCCTGCCGGACACCTCTCCCGCCCCGAGGTGCGGCCTTGTCGCTGTGGGGTTCGGTGGCACGCAGGGCGAGAGAGCCCCTTGGGGATGAATAGAGCCCTCGGCCCGTCCTTTAGGCCATCCAGCCGCTCTGTGTTCTTTGTCAGGGCCAAACAAGCTCCATATCATTACGCTAGCATTCGCTTGCCCAGTCTCATTATTAGGTGCATTAGCTGTGGGAACTAAATCCATGACAAAAAAAAAAAAAAAGAGGGGGTGGAATTGGCTCACACAAAAAAAGGCTTTCCCAGCTCAGGCTAACAACTTGTGCCTATTAACTAAAAACGATCATTAGAAAATTCCCTGCAGACTTAAAGCTTCAGCAGAAGCTTGTTTCACGTATGCACTTGCCTTGTTACATGAACACATAACCAGCCTTAAAGAAACATACCCTCCCACACCTGGATTGGGGTTGGGAAAGGGGCTTCCAGGCAGGCACTGCACTGCCTTTAAAAGAAGTCTTCTTTCTCTCTGCTTCTTCCAGCAATTCTGCTTAAAAAGTACTGTGTCACTAGGAGGTAATAAATCTATAGCCTTAAAAGGGGAATGATATTAGAGGACAACCATGTGAGGTTGGGGTGGTCAGTGAAAAAAGAAAACAAGTGAAAGGAAAGGTGTGCTAATTTCTTTACAAACAACTCCATGGGTGAAAGTATGGGTGTTAACGTCTTTGAGATGGGTCTTAATGTCTCTACCAACTTCAAGCCGCAGTTTTCTTGCAGAACCCGGACAGTTTGACTCCTGAAGCAGAAAAATGGGACCACATAAGCCTGAGTTTCTGAACTTTGGGGTAAAATGACAGGTTCAAGGTGGGATATGTGATAGGCAGTTCAGAAAGGCTGTACCTTCCTAGTACCTCAGCCAGTGGGGAAGGGAAGAGGGCAATATGTGGCCGGGAATTTAGGGTAAAAGGAGCTGTGCCCTCCAGAACCTGGAGGGAGAAAACCCCACGGGTGTGCCACAGGGGACTCTCCCTTTATTTGAATAAAGTTGCAGGACTCCTCAGTCTCCTTTATGGACACTGGTTTTCCATAGCGTGATTTTCCGTACACATGGAACTTATTTTTTTTATATTATAGTGTCCTTTTGTAGAGGTCAAACTGCAGAAGAAATCATTGAGAGCAGGTCTCCATGAATTGCATGAAGATAGTTCTCTATAAACAGCAAACTGTCTTTGTGGACATTCATGGAATCTTCCCTGGCAGCTCTACTATAATTGCAACAAACCACAAGGCAACAGGTAGATCCATGGGGATCCCCAGGCTGCTCAGGACCCATGGGGAGTTTTCCATTGGGTGGGAATGTACAGACATGTCAACTCAAATGGTTACTCTGGCTTTTGGCACCGGGAAAGCTGATCCCTGGAACATGTTGGTTGGTTGGTTTCTCTGAGATTTTTGTGGGTCCCACTTCCAGTGGTCCATGGCTTTCAAAGGCAAAAAATATTTCCCAGCTAAGCATAGAATCCACTACTTGGTCAGTGGCTCAATTCACAGGCTTCTGATTAAAAGTTTTTCCTCCCAGAAGATGCTTTCTTTCTTAGTATTTCCTGATGCTAAGAATTTTTTAGGTTGTATGATAGTCTTTCAAGGAAATGATGAATTTTCCAGTCCCTCAGTCATATGAAGATAAGCAGAACACATCTCCAGAGATTACAGGGGGCAATATTTTCCTGACAGCAAAAATAAATGCACAAGCCTTTCCCACCCTTAATGAATGCACAGTGATTCTCTTCTGGTTACCAAGCATCAGAAATAGGACCCTAAATTCAGTTGATTTAAACCAGTGATAAATAACCATGGCTTAGCTATTTCCTCTCCTGAGTACCCACCATTGACTGGTGTGATGGAGGAGGCAGCAGGCTGGGAGTTGAATGATGCTCCCCATGGGAAGGTAATCTGGGAACCAACAGGTTGGGCAGGATGGTGTCTCACCAACCAGGATGCAGGCCCGCAGCACCTGAATGCAAAAGTGTCACAGGACCTGAGTGCCAGTGAGCAGGAGCAGCCTTCCTGATCAGTGATGGCCAGGAAAATTGGGAGAAATGAGGCAGGACTCTGGTGTGGATCAGTGAGGTGCATGGCCAGGCACACGCACAGCTGCTTTGAAGCTCATGCAAACACCAAGGCTGAGGGCCTCAAGGGTGGCTCCCAAGGGAAGAGGAGAGTCTCCCAGTGAGGCTTTTCCCAGCTCTATCCCAGCACGCAGATCCAAGGTCACACAGCTGCACCATGGCTGGGCTGGGCTGGGCTGGGGCACAGGAAGCTGAACACCAGGGGTGTGCACTGGGGTCTAGCAAGCAGCTGGATAGGTGCAGAGGTGACACTGTTCTGCTGCTCCCACAACCCTCCACTGGAAAGGGTGGAATGGACACAAGGAACCCATTCTATCTCCCAGGCAGCTTCAGCAATGCTTTGCTCGTCCAGTGTTTGTCCTCTCAGGCCAAGGCTTTACAATGGAACCAGACACTCTGGGCTGAAGAAGCCCTTGGCTTCCTGCACTGGCATTCTTTCCTGGTGCTCCATTTGCCCACCCAGGCTGTGAAAAATCTCCCTCACAAGGATGCCCCATCCATATGGCAGCCTAAGGTCATGCTCGTGTGTGGCCGTGTAACCAAAATGCGGGGATGCCAAAAGCAGACTCTCTGATCTGCTTCCCTTTGGCTCATCCCTATCCCCTGTGGAGACCAATCATGGCATGCACCTGGAATAGATGCAGATTTAGGGAACTGCTTGACCAACAGTCTTGCATAGGTCTCATTCAAACACATGTCAGCAGTTTTTGCTCTAATCCCACTTCTCTTCAGTGCTCCTGAATGGTGGCCACAATGCCAGCAAGCACAGTCTTAGCAGAAGGTTTGTCTCCTACCATTTCCCCCTTGAGGGCACTTTTCTCCCAGATAAAAGTGTCTTTGGCTCTGTCAGGCTGAAAGAAGAACTCCATAGTGCTGTGACTCCTCATGGAACAGATGGCAGGGAATGAGCAGCCTCGGTGTCCATCCAACACAATAGAGACTGGGATATTTAAGCAACTCCTCTGCTGCTTCCTTATGAGATATCAGATCACAAACTAGACATTCTTGTCTCTCCCAGCAGAGCAGCAGAGACAAACTCCTGCTCAGAGCAGTGCTCAGCTTTGAGAGAAGGTAATGAGCAAGTTTTTGAGCATTTTGGGTTTCTCACTGTTGCTGGAATCCAGCACAGGGGTATTTGGTAGGTTAAGGACCACACGGGTTAATTTCAATCAAACTCATAAACAGAGATGTCTGGCACTGACAAAACAAGATAACATCCAAAACTGACCAGAACTTAAGAGACCAAGTGACGTGGACAGAACCCAATCAGATCTGCTTACCTTCCTCCTTCTTCTCCTCACCTCATGCTTCCTACAAAAAAATTTAATATTTTGAAAAAAAAAAAGTAGCAGGAGCTGGGATATTTGTGCCACAAGACCTTTCTCAGATGCCAAATCAAGCAACTTGTGGAGATTTAAAAAAGGAAAAATTCTGCTATAATAAACCTGCATTGCACTGTTCTTTCATCCTGATTGTTGCAAGCATCTTTTGGGTCTGCTGACATTAAAAATTATGATCTGTTAAAGCATGTTGATTTCAGATGCTTACAGCTTTTCAAAGCACCCTTTTTTTTTCTGAGAAGGATATTTTCCCATCTTAGTGTGGGAAAAAGTGAATTTCTGGAAGTTTCAAATCCCAAATATGTAATTTTGTAAGAAGCTTTTGCATTAAAAAAAAAAACTCCTTCTTGAATGAAAAAGACAAGGTGAGCTGATTTTGCTGTGGGAATAACAAAAACTAGCCAAGATACAAAATATTTTGTAACACAGACATTTTCAGCTGTATTGCCTTCTTTTTACTAACCTGCTACTAGCACAGTGTAATACACACAAATCTTCCTGCAGGACTTGTTTTTGATGTTTTTGATCATCTTCAGGATGATCTGAAGAGTCCTGCTGCCTTTCCTTGGCTAAAAGTTTTGCCTTCTCAGCATCAGTGCCTGAGGAAAATGAAAGGTGTTCTTATTTTTGTCAAGTTCCACCAGTTCTAACAGGTCTCAGCCAGTAATTTGGGAGTTCCTCAGAATTTTACTACATCAAGTTCTTTATATGATGTCCCAGTGTATCAAGGTGAATGAAATCAGAGCCAAAGGAGTGAATTTACATGGGTTTATTGCAGATGTTATAAAAAGCTTTAGGCATCCCTCCCTCTGAGCACTTGCTCATACATCAGGTACTCCCAAACCATGGGATGCCCTTGATGCCAAATCCTTTTGAATGCTGCAGTGATACCAGGGTACAAAAAGTTTGTGGATTTTCTAGATCAAGCTGTTTTGGCCATTTGTTCGGGTTTTTGGTTGGTTGGGGTTTTTCTGTATGAATGAACTAGAAAATTAAATAGCTGATTGTTTTTTTTTCCCAAAGAAAAATAATGTTTTCTGTATTATTCTGCATTATCACAGAAAATAAGAATAATTTCTTGAGCTACCCCTCTTGTCTTCATGTTCTGAGCTCAAGAGAGACCTACTGAGACAGCTGTTTCAGATGGAGAAAACTTCTTCCAGAATGTGATTAAAAAACATTATTTGAGTGTTATATCCAGTAAGATTAACTGAGATAAAATAAATAATGTAACTGATGAACCTTCATTCAATTGACTTGCAAATGGTGATCATGGAACTTCGTGAAATTTCAGCTTTTGTTGAGTAATACTTTTCTCAGTGGTGTCAATTTTTTCTTAGGTGTGGAATGGAATCCTTGTTCCCTGACTAGCCCTGGAAATTATCTCATTGACCTATTTAAAATTTAGTTGTGTCGCTGTTGTGATCCATACACATATCTCAGTGGTCAACAGAAATATTTTGCTGCAGATATTTGAACTTCCAGCAGTTTACTGGAAAAATGTCATCAGAGCTAATGTCCCTGTTCCCTGAGGAATGTAAATTCTGCAGCTAGGTTTCTAAAGCAAATCACAAATGTTCATTCCAGCTGCTTCACGGAACTGTTCTGCAGGATTTAGGTAGAATTTATCCTGAAGCAGAAAAGCTTTTCCATAAAAATTCACTGGGCTGTTTCCTGTGAAGACAAGTATGAGCAAGATGAGAAGTGGGACTGATGTGCTGGAAACAGTGAATGAGAATTTGCTGAAAAATTACCGCAATTTTCCTGAAACCACAGATATCAGAGAATCATGGAATGGTTTGGGTTGGAAGGGACCTTAAGGATCATCCAGTTCCAACGCCCTGCCATGGGCAAGGACACCTTCCACTATCCCAGGTTGCTCAGAGCCCCATCCAGCCTGGCCTTGGACACTGCCAGGGATGGGGCAGCCACAGCTTCTTGGGAATTGATTCCCAAATGCCAATTGCAATAGGCATTGATCAATAAATAACGGTGACATTAACTGCTATTAATATTAGTCTAACTAATATAATTATACAGGTTTTGATATTCTTTTTTTTTCTTTTCTGTTCTTTTTTTTTTTATTGTTTTTCATGATGTGAGCCACTGATTTTGCCTCCAGTTCAAAACTTGATCTAATTCCAGGAATGCCTGAAAACATTCACTACATCTTTTCTGCTGGGAAAAAAAAAAATATCTCTCAACTTACTGTTAGCTCTCTGCTCCAAAAATAAAATGTACAGTACGTAACAAATTTGGTCTGACAGCATTTTCCCAGCTAGAAGGATGGAACTTCTTAATTGGTATATAAATAAATAGTGGTTTGATCCTGCTCTTAAATATATATTAAAAAAAGAATTTTGGCCTTGCCTCTAGTATGCATAGGAGCAAATCTTCCTTTCTAATAGAAGCAGTAACAGAAAAGGACTCTTCATTGAACCCAATTTAAAAGTTAAATCTAAAGTCTAAACGCACTGAAATAAATTAAAGTCCTGCTGCTGCTGTTGAGGAAGTCCCATGAAGCTCCCTATGTCTCTTGACATATGGTTTCCATACCACTAGTTCATACATCATCATTTCGAATTGCTTTAAAGCTTGACATGAGAACCTCAAGTGTTGTTGAATCATCAAATAAATAGCTGCTTAGCGAGCAGATGCTCCCATGAATTGAAGTTTACCTTGTTTCCAGAGTAAAGGAAGTGATAATTTAGATGAGGAGTTCACCCAGAATAATCGGGTGGTTTTCAGTTTTGCTACCTGGCAATAAATTGAAACTAAATGCAGACACCAATCTGCAAATCCAGAAACTAGAAGAGGGACGAGCACATTGGTCCAAACACATACAATGTGTTTATTTGGTCCTCAGGTGCAACACAAGGCACCCTGAAATACTCATTCCTGGTGCACCTGAACAGTGCAGCTGCATTGCTTGGTTGAAGTTCCCTTGGCACTGGAGTTTTTACAGTAGGAGACATGCAGCAAACGCCCACAACCTGAAGCTTCTCACCCCAACTTGTGTCACCTCTGAATCCAAACCAGAAGGATCCTCAGAAGCCCAAGAGCCTGACCTTTCTGGGATGTATCTTCTTTTTCCTCAGAAGCCCAAGAGCCTGACCTTTCTGGGATGTATCTTCTTTTTCCTCATAGCCCAATAATTTATGATTCATCTCAAGAAAGGAGAAGGTCTGTTTGGGGAAAAGTGGGAGAAATCCAAAACACATCTCCTTGCTCCTGAAAAAGGATAGCCTCACCAAAATCAGCCAGTAAACATTGTGTTCCCTGGCCCCATCTGTGTGCAGCACAGAGACCAGAGGCTTTGAAAAGCTCTCCCTGCCAGAATGTGAGATAAACGTGTCATTAGGGAACTCCCTTTTTCTGTTTCTGGGGTGCTGGCACACCTTTGATTAAAATACTTCAGTTTAAAGCACAGTGCACCAGTCTGGGCGTGTAATATTTGTACGAAGCTTAAGATGGTCCTGCTATAACATTTCTGTCTCCCCCATTGTGCAAAATTGGACCAGAAATCTCATGAGAATGAGCTTACTCATGAGATATCTGCTAATTCTGGCTTCCAGTTATGCTGTAAATAGTATGAGAACTGCCTTTCTAGCAGTTTTAGGGAATTTGGCTCCCAGCCATTTCTAGAAAAGCCCAAGCTGCGACCTAAGAGAAAAGCAAGGGGAAAAGACAAATGCTCCAGATTTTCAGAAAGTTCTTTATTAGTGCCAGAAGCTTGTCTTCTCCTCTATGTTCTTCTGCTCAGGTGGAATGGCCTGTTTGCAAGGACATACTTTTGTGAGGTCAGGGACCTTGCAGAAGGCACAGTGCTCTGTAATCAGGTACTTTGATGGCTGGATACAGCTGTTTTGTGGAGTTTCTGAGGAATAGAAAGCTATGCCAAAAGCTGCATGACAAGCTCAGGATTCTGTCTACAGCTCTTCAGCAACAGAGACTCCTGATGCCATTGCTTCTTTCTCCTCTGCCTCTTTCAGAGGTGCTGGGATGGTGCCCTTTTCCCTACCCTGTGATTCCCTGCCCTGACAGCTACCTGCCCTGCTTCCCAGGTTGCATTTTCTCTACTGGGTCCAGGAACCCAAGGCTCTGCCTCCTAGCAAAGCCCTTGGGCACTTCTGTGTGCAGACAGTGTCTCAAAAAGAAGGTGGGCCTTTGCAGATAGGTGTTTTTTTTAATTTCTAGAAACCCTCTGTGCAAATAATCCTGGTACCCCAGAAAGCAATCTCTGCTTTCAAAACTAAAGGCAAAATCATGCTCTACAGGCCTAAACTTGAGTACTGGATTCTATCTTGTATGCAAATTATTCTTAGCCTGGTATCAAAAGTACTAGTAAGCATGTACCTATAAACACTCATTAGCTTTAATTACACCGAGTACGCTTGTGAGGGGGGCTTGGGTTACCTGACTTAGTGCACTACTAAGAGTTTCTGAGGCTGAAAATGTCACACAGAAATTATTACATGTATCAGAGGTGAAACGTGGAATCATAGAATTGTAGAATATTCTGAGTTGGCAAGGACACACCAGGATCATTCAGTCCAACTCCTGGCACTGCCCAGGACACCCCAACAGTCCCACCCTGTGCATCTCTGAGAGCATTGTCCAAACACTCCTGGAGCTCTGGCAGCCTTGGGGCCGTGACCATTCCCTGGTGTCTGTTCAGTGCCCCAGCACCCTCTGGGGGAAGAATCTTTCCCTGATATCCACCCTAACCCTTCCCTGACACAGCTCCAGCCATTCCCTGGGTCCTGTCCCTGCTCACACAGAGCAGAGATCAGAGCCTGCCCCTGCTCTTCCCCTCCTGAGGAAGCTGCAGAACTGCTGTGAGCTCTGACCTCAGTCTGCTCTTCCCCACATGAACAGTACATGTAACACAGCCTTGTTTGCAGTATTAGTAGCCAAGTTATTGTGTTTTCATAATGACACTATGGTCACTTCCAAATATTTTTCAACAGATATTGAAAGCACAACAGGTGATTTAAAATTGCCAGGAAGAGATGGGTCCCTTCAGTAATTAATTAAGTAAGCAATGATTATCACAGAAAACATCTTGTCTAAAGCATGCATCTCATTAAAAGATGGTTGCTTCTCTGGGCAACCTGTGCCAGGGTCTCACCACTCTCACAGGGAACAATTTCTTCCTAATATCCAACACATACCTATTGTCTCACTTTGGAGCCATTCCCCCCTTGTCCTGTCACTCCAGGCCCTTGTCAAGAGTCTCTCTCCATCTTTCCTGTGGGCTCCCTTCAGGCACTGGAAGGCCACAATGAGGTCACCCCAAAGCCTTCTCCTCTCCAGGCTGAACAATCCCAATTCCCTGAGCCTTTCCTCCCAGCAGAGCTGCTCCATCCCTCTGATCCCTTGGTGTCCCTGCTGTGACCTGGCTCCAGCAGCTCCCTGTCCTTCCTGTGCTGGCTCAGGGCTGGATGCAGCCCTGCAGGGGGGTCTCAGTAGAGCGGGGCAGAGGGGCAGAATCCCTTCCCTACCCTGGTTCTACAACTCTATCTGATTCAAACATCATTTATTAGTTTGGGGGTTTTGTCCCTGCTAGTTTGCAAATTAATTTATTCCCAATTCTAGGGTAAAACCATGCCAGCTGTCATTTGTAATTTGCTGTTTGTGAATGTGAATATTGTGCCCCCTTCCACCTGATACAACATCCAAACCCCCAACTCTTTAGAGTGGTTAAGTGTCTAATTGTCAGTATTTTCAATGGGATTTAGATGCCTGTGCACTTTGGGACTGATTCATTCATCTTCTAAAATTTGGTACTGAGATAAGTATCCTGATTGGCCTCATGCAACTGTGAGAGTCTGAGCACATGGGACTGGAGACTGGTTGTACAGGAGCCTTTGTAAAACAAGGACTTCCAATTGAGTTTATAGGGAACACCTGTGGAAACCTCTATATACATGACACACAACCTCCAAACAATTTTCCAGTGACTTGTGTTGAGGAATGTTATGTACTGATAGCTCTCACTGTATTTACTTTTCAAGTTCTTCATGTTGTAGCAAGTAACATACACACACATGCACACACACACACACCCACAAGGTCTTTGCAAGCATCTATTGGGACACCAAATATGCAAACTGTAGCCACAACAAATTCTTCATAATCAGCCAAGAAGTTGAAACAGATTTTCATAAAACCTTTGCTAAATGGTGAAACTATCAGCAGTCATTGAAGCCTTTTTAGTTAGCATGTATCCCCAGAAGGGCGGCATCATATGGAGAGTTTCAGAGCCCATCAGGATGTCCTCTACAGGACCAGAAGCTCCTCCTCCTCCTTTGTAAGACTCTTGTGAGCAAAAAGTGTGGCAGAATTGAGTAATGTGCAGTTATTTGCATGGGCAGCCATCAGACACTGGGTGCATTCAGGAATGTTTATGAATTCTGTTGCTGCAGTATCCAAGCATCTCCCAGCTGTTTATGCATTGCTTCTTCCTTAGGCTCCATGTAACAGGGATCTATCCATCCCATTTTCCAGGTCAGCACCTGAGCACAGCTGGGACAGTTCATAATGCCAGCACTCTGCAAGAGCATAAAGGGGCAGAGGGACATCTAGTGGGATCTCTACTCTCTCTGCTTTTGCAGGCCACCAGAAATCTCCTCACAGGGTTCACCTCACCTGTGAAGTGAAGCACCCAGATCCTTCACTTCATGAGGATGCTGGGGCTGGATTGTGATTCAGGCTATGGATCTTGTGTTTATACTTTCTGAAGATTCACAGCCTGCTGTGAGTAAAGGCAAGAGCAGTGACTAATCTGATTTCTGTCAGAGAGCTCACCTTGACAGACTTTCAGCAGCAGTGAGGTTGAAGGCATTTTGAAGGTTATCTTTATTAAAAAAAGGACTGGCAACTTACACTGGAAAAAACCAAAAGTGTGATTAGCAACTTCTTTCTTGACACTACTGATGGCTGAGTGATTACAATGCACTGTATTGCCCTTCTCAGCTGGTGTAGAACAAGAATTTCATCAACTGAAGGCAAAAGGCTTATGAGAATTTACATTAACCAGGAGTCTGTGACTAAGCTACTGTGTCCATGCATCCAGTTTTCAAGCTCTTCATTCCCTGCAACTGTCCTCAACTTCTTTGAGCCAAAAGAGCAGGATTTTTCTCTGGCCAACATATGAACTCCTTCTAGTCACTGAACTTGTCTTCCAGGCATCATGGAAACTGGCTTTTTTAGGGAAGCAATACCTGAATCAGAGAAGAATTCAGCCAGGTTGCAGGTACAGTGCAGCATGGCTCTGAAAGCCCAGGACATGTTCACCATCCTACAGGGACCATCATTTGTTTACATGGCAGTAGGACACCAAGGATGGGCAAGGTATGTGTGTGTGTTATGGAATCATAGAATCATGGAATGGGTTGGAAGTGATCTTAAAGATCACCCAGATCCAACCCCCTGCCACGGGCAGGGATACCTGCCACTATCCCAGGTTGCTCCAAACCCCATCCAACCTGGCCTTGGACATTTCCAGGTACGGGGCAGCCACAGCTGCTCTGGGCAAGCTGTGCCAGGGCCTCCCCAACTTCACAGGGAGAAATTTCTTCCCAATATCCCATCTAAGCCTACTGTCTGTCAGTTTAAATCCATTACACCTTGTCCTATCACTCCATGCCCTTGCAAAAAATCTCTTCCCACCTTTCTTGCAGAATCCCTTCAGGCACAGGAAGGGTTTGGAAGAAGGCAGACCTGCATTCTGCCATCTCATTAATGCTGCACATTACTGGCAGTGGATTCAAGTGACAGAGGCCTGACTGTCACAGCCATGTGGCAATGAAATGACACAAAGATTTCCAGTGCCCCTGTTCAGTTCTGAATGAACAGCTCTTCCACAGCAATTCCACAGGCTTTTGCCCTGACCCTGCCACTCCTTCTTGAGTGACTGAAGAACCTGACAAGACACAGGGTAACCAAACAAATAAATGTTTGCAGGAATTGCTCTTTACTTTCTCCAGGCATCATTATTAGAACTTACACTTTTCACCTGAATCTATTTCATCGGTATTTGCAAATATGATGTTTGGTGTGGTCAGAGATGGTGTAGAATCCAGAGATAGGGTGGAGTATTTCTTCATATTCCTTATAGAGGCTTTCCTCATTAAAAGTGGCCTGCAAAAAAAAACTGAGCATCCTTTGCTTTGCACTGTGTTTAGTCGAAGACCTGATCAAAATACGCTAAAATTTAGATGAATTTTCTTTTCAGTCGGATTATCCTTTGAAACTGTGAGCAAACCCTGCCTGACAACACAAAGGAATTTTCCCATGGATCAGCTAAAGCTGACTCACATGAAAGACTTGCCCAAAGTGGTCATGCCCTCTGAGCAAATACCACAGGCATGAGGATCTCTGCTCTTGGCCTAACAGCACTGTTAGGATTCCAGGGACCCAGCCTTGGAAGGCAGCTTTTATTGGAGGATGGGTGGTCTCCTACCTGTGACCCAGCCAATCTGCTCTGTTATTTATCTGTGTTGCTAACTTGCAGTGGAGGTGAATGTTTTGCTCTGTCACTGCACCGTTGCAAGAAATTTCCTGCCTGGCCCCCAAAGTTCACCAAATAGCACTGGCTGTTTGCTTAAGCAGGTACAGCACACAGCAAAAGGCACTGCTGTGACTCAAAGAAAGAAAGAAAGAAAGAAAATCATCTGATCATGAAAGCTTTCAGCACCAGGTTTTAGTGCTGGAGTGAAAACCTAACGGAAGCTGTGCACCCTTCTAAGATAAATATTTCCTCTGCTGGAGTTGCTGAGTCTATCACAGATCAACAACCAGGAAGGCTTTGCTTACTCATCCCTGCCACGTGTTTCTGGAGTGGTTTTCTGCTCTCTTAATATTACCAGGGAGTGCATCCTCTGGCTGCCCTGGCTTGTTAGAAAGGCAAGCACATGCTGAGCAAAGCATCAGAACAACCCACAAAGCACTGATGGAAATAGAGACAGAATTTTGCACCACTCGGAGAGACACAGAGAGAGTTAAAGCTTCAGGCCAATGTGTTGCTGAAATTTTAAAGCTAAAAGGATTTTTAAATAACCTTTGCATTTTCTCCCTGAACTTTTTGTTTACTCTCTGCTCTTTTGCTCAGTGAAAGTAAAGCAGGCAAGACAACATCACTTGCTGTTTCCAATTGGCTTCTGCTTTGTTTCTAATACTCCTCTGAAGGAGTTCTGTTGTACAACTCACAGCATTTCAAGAAGACATTTTATGAACTGTGTATCTGTCCCTCACTTTCCACTTTCCACTTTCCATCTGTCCTCACTTTTCTCATCCCTGGTTGCCCTCAAATAATGTTTGGGTTTAAGTTATTTGTAATTTTCCCTTAATCTGGTCCATTTCTGTGTTTTAATTTGGGTTTTCGGTAAGCTTACATGTGATGTGTGACAAAATAGAGGCAAAGTCTCTTCTCAATTTCCTAAAATATGTGGCACTGGGATTATAATCTCAGAATTATGTGGCATCTTCTTTTAAACAGGAAAACTCCAGTGGGTTTCACTCAACTGTATATAAAAGCCAATAGTACACTTGATGGTAGTCCCTGCATTATTTGTTTTAAATTATGTTCAATTTCATAATCTCTCTACATTATCTATTTCCAATATCCAGCAGATTTGTGTATTGACAAAGGTGTGACTTTTACAGGAAGCTATTGTGGAGAAAACCTCTGGTTCTTCTATATGTGCTGAGCATAGTTGTGGCTTCTAACCCTGGGGAGAGCTGCTTGAGTTTGGGATTATCCTATTAGATGGATGCTTCTAATAAAACTCCCAGCAGCCAGATATCTTATCTATGTTACTACCACACACTTCCAGAGCCAGCATTCCCCTCAGCATGAAGGGGGTGAATCCTGAGTGGCATTATTCATTTCGAGGTTGTAGCTGAGCTTCCACAGTGACTGGAGCTGATCTGAACCAGGGCTGCCTTACTCTCACTCCCTTCCTGTAATCCACAAGGTAAATCCATTCTGCTAAACCTGCAGCAAACCCTTCTACAAAGCAATCAAAGAGTCTTCTGTCATCTTAGCAAGATGTTCTGTGTGGTTTCTTACGGTTCCAGAAGAAACTACTGATGAGAGGTGGCTAGATAACAGAAGCTACACCAGAGTTTGAATAAGGGAGCACTGTTTCTTGGAAACTGCTGGAAACACTTATCTGCCCTTCCTTTGGGCTGAAACTGTGAGTGTCCTGCTGCCCTCGCTCTGCACCTCCTCTTTGTTTTCCCCTTGTTGTGATTTATTGGGTTGGATTCTGTGGCTGCTTCTTGGCTGAGTGCAGCTAAGGTATGTAAATTGCTTTTTAACAGCTAATATGCACCCACACTCCTGAAAAGAAAAAAAAAAGGCAAAATAATATTGTTGGCAGTGAGTTATAGGAGATCTAGAAAGCATCCAGAGGTGAAAGTCAGTGGCTGGCTGGCAAAGTCCTGCATACTGTCACAGCTGTGTTCAGAAAAATCCAAGTGGAGAACAAGTTTGGTAGCTTCAAATTAGGATTTTAAAGGAAAGGACTGCCTCTGTGGCTGCAATACATACTATGTGAACATACTGAACCAAGCATATTTTCTTTTTATAGGAATTTCGAACCCTAAATGCAGTTTTTCATCCTCCAGTGATATCTCACTACTTGTCCTGACTTGGTCCACTTTAAATAAAGGACAATGACCACAACTCTGCCGAGACCCCCCTGCAGGGCTGCATCCAGCCCTGGGCCAGCACAGGAAGGACAGGGAGCTGCTGGAGCCAGGACACAGAAGGGACACCAAGGGATCAGAGGGATGGAGCAGCTCTGCTGGGAGCAAAGGCTCAGGGAATTGGGATTGTTCAGCCTGGAGAGGAGAAGGCTTTGGGGTGACCTCGTTGTGGCCTTCCAGTGCCTGAAGGGAGACCACAGGAAAGATGGAGAGAGACTCTTGACAAGGGCCTGGAGTGACAGGACAAGGGGGAATGGCTTCACACTGACAGAGTACAAGTTTAGATTGGATACTGGGATGAAATTGTTCCCTGTGAGAGTGATGAGGCCCTGGCACAGGTTGCTCAGAGAAGCTGTGGCTGCCCCATCCCTGGAACTGTCCAAGGCCAAGCTGGATGGGGTTTGGAGCAACCTGGGATAGTGGAAGGTGTCCCTGTCCATGGCAGGGGGTTGGAACTGGATGATCTTTAAGGTCTCTTCAACCCAAACCATTCCATGATTCTGTGGTATCAACAACTTTCTGGAAAGCCACAGGTAATGGGGTCAAATTTATTCTTGTTGTCAGAGCTTTACTTATGGCTTTTCCACACCTTCTGGCTGTTGATGGAGAATCAAAGTTGCCCTGGGCTACAACTGCATCCTCCAGCATGTCTGTGAAGGCCCCAGGGTGTTTTTACAGTTGCTAAGACATTACAAATAAACACAGTGAGTGAACCTCATCTTGCCATTCAGACTGTGAACTGCAGAAAGCCACCAACCTCCCCAAAGCTCTTCTGGTAAAGAAATGTCAAATCAAAAGCAAACAAATATAGATAATCGTTCTGCTGGCTAAGATGTGTTACCAAAATACCAAAAAAATGACAAACCTCAAACTGGGGTGATTCATCCAGGCACTCAAAAAGCACTTACAAGAAACCACCTGACTAATCATGCTGGAGCTCAGGGACAGTTCTGTGCAGTCAACACATGTACAACAATGATACATTTCACAAAAACCAACCCTTTCCTCTCAAGGTATATAATATCTGCTGTGCTAATTGAGCTAATGGTAGGAATTGCTTGGAAGAACTAACTTTTCCTTCTTGGGGTCCTTCTCCTACTCATGTATTCTTTGCCCAACAACTGGCAAAATAGTTACACAAGCAACAACAACAACAAAAAAAAAACAAACAGCACAGACCAAAAACTGAAAGGCCCAAATTGCCCCCTGCCCATGCTGATTTTGCATGGTGGCATTTCATGTGAGGAGCTTCAGCCATGATACACACACAAAGGCAAAAGCAGACCCCATCTATTAAGCTGAAATTTAGTGATACAACCCAGATTAGTGGGTTGGGAATCTGAGCAGGGGAGGCTGATGAGCCTCCATGGAGTTGCAAGTGATGTGCCTGGAAGGGAGGTGAAAGGCTGTGACCCCATCCCTCGTGGTGAGGAAGTGCTTCTCCTGTCAGCTGAAATATGGCTTTGAAAGCACCAAGATGCTCCCACTTTGGCAGGGAGAAAATCACATCTAAATTTGAATGTGTTTGATGATACTATAAGACACATAAAGCTACAATGTAATTATTACAGGGAACACTTACTTCAGTTATTTCAGCAAAATTTCAGCAGCTCTGTACATTTGAAGGCCTAGAACAAAGCAACTGGGTTTCAACTTTCACAGTTTACCTAACGTGGCATTGATGGTGAACTGTATGGTGATGTAAAGGACAGAGCTATATTTGTTTAAGGAACTTTCAGGCCAAATTTCCAGCTTTGTGAGTGCTGAGAGAGAGGAAAGAGGGAAGTTCAGAAGAAAACAAATGCTTCCTGAACTTTGAGTTTCTTTGCTTTTATATATCACCAGATTTTTCTGTGATGTGACCAGCCGTCCTTTATAAACTTTGCTTTATCTCTATGACATTTTGCATCTAGGAAATTATTAAGCTGTCATATTTGGGGATGAAAAGAGCAAAGGGTTGCAAAAGTTTGTTCTACCTGTTAAGTTACCCAATTACAGCTGAGTCCCTTTGCAGACATACATTTCCTACACACATCCACCATGAGCTGACCCTCACCTGCTCCTCACACTGCGGGAGCTGTAGATATCCAAAAAAATGTATATAAATCTATATGGATGAAAAATGTACCACCTATGGACTCAACAAAGCTCCCTATTACTTATTAGCTAGCTAGTGGTCTGGCCTGTCTGTCCCTGTCCTTGACAATAAAATGAAGATGAAAGGTAGCCGCTGACTTGGAGCCTCGCCTGAAAGTACAGTAGCTATCTCAGCCCTCACCTTATCAAAGGCTAGGACAGCAATAACTGTGCTTAGGGAGCAACAAGGACATGGTAGGCTGGGCTGACAAACAGTAACACCTCGTGGGCAAACAGCAGTTTCACATCCCCATGGGCAGCCAAACAGCATTGGCAGCTGAGGAGAGGCTGCAGCAGATGGTGCCCAACCGTGGTGCCAGCCCATTCTCCAGGACAGGCTGGGCAGGGCAGTGCCTCTCCAGCCAGGGGACCTGCCCAGGAGCTACCTGGTGAAGGTTCCTAGGCAGAATGCGGTGCCTCAGGCCATCAGAAGAAGCTCAGCTGTCACCAACCCAGCTCTGCCAGACTGGGAAAATCATTTTGAGACCAGGAGTCTCACAGATCAGCCCCCGCTCAGGCCAAAAGTGAATGGCAGTGAGGACAGTGAATGGCAGTGAGGACAGTCCTCTTTATAGGTGTTAAAACAGTTGTCTCTAGTGGGGACAGAAAGGTGGGACTTGGACAGTCACATCTGCATTTTAGTAGAGGTGACCATTTCAAACTTCAGGCTTCCTCAAGCACAGCATTGAAGCCATAGAGTTTCCAGATTATTCTAGTGGAGAGCTCCCACACATAGAATTGACTTGAATCAATAACTTGGGCAAAGAAACAGTGCCTCTCATGAGAATAAATAGAGGTATTGAATCACTGCAGCTTTTGTTGGCTGCATGAAATGGGGTTTTTCCAGCTCACCAAATTTGTCTATGCATGTCTCCGAAGCACTACGGCTACATGTGCCTGACAAATTGTCTTACACAATGCAGCAAACGTGATTTCAGACTGTGCTCTGTCATGGAATTACTCAGTGAAGACCAGAAAGACTATATTATTTGGGGTAGGTAAGTCAACCAAATCCTTGAAATTGGGAATGCAGTGGTTAGTGCTGGAGCTCCTCTCCACAGATCAGGTTTTCAGTTAGAGGAAGAAAGAGATCCACAAAGAAAATGCTGAAGACACAACATACACAGCAGAAGATATTGAACTGGCAATAGTAGCATAAAAATATATTTGCCCTGGGTCACAAGGACTTCATCACGAGAGGATGCAAGATCCCAAATGGTCTTAAATACCAAGTTCTGTGGCAAACTTACCTTTCCACTGCAAAGTAATGATGATGTGCTGGATAAATGTACATAGGAGGGACATGGAAATACTGGAGCAAGTCCAGAGGAGGCCACAAAATTGATAAAGGGACCGGAGCACCCTCACTATGGAGATAGGCTTGGAGACTTGGGGCTGTTCAGCTTGGAGAGGAGAAGGTTGTATGGAGACCACAGAGTACCTTCCAGTGTCTGAAGGGGCCACAGGGAAGTTGAAGAGGGACTTTTCATCACAAACTGTAGTGACAGGACAAGGGGTAATGGATTTAAATTGACAGAGGGGAGGTTTAGATCGGATATTGGGAAGAAATTCTTTCCTGTGAGAGTGGTGAGCCCCTGGCACAGGTTGTCCAGAGAAGCTGTGGCTGCTCCATCCCTGGCAGTGTTCAAGGCCAGGCTGCATGGGGCTCTGAGCAACCTGGGATAGTGGCAGGTCTCCCTGCCCATGGCAAGGGGGTTGCAACAAGGTGATCTTTAAGATCACTTGCAACCCAGACCATTCTGTGATTCTATGCAAAAAGTGGCTTGACAAGTTTTAAGGAACTTTTAATACATTAACCAAACATAAACTTGGTGAACAATTTTCCAAGTCTGTGAGTGAATCTTGAGGTAGAAAAAACTGGGAGAAGCAGGTTGCAAGAAACCTCTCAGAAAAAAACCAAAAAACTTTTAATGCATTTTCTAAGTGTGTTTCAGTCTCACCTAATACAGCCCATCTGTATTACACAGCTGATGTTTCTGGCAGCCTCAAGAGTTGCTGGATCCAGGCTCCAAAGCATTATGTAATTTGCTTCATTTTAATCCTGATAAGAAAATTCTTGGAAGTCACTTAAAAAACAGTAACTATGGTGCTGATCTGTTTCATTTTGCTGAAATGAAGCAGAGTCCTGAAGGCAGCCAACATGATGGGAGAGATGATACCCAGTGAGAAATCCTTCCTGTGTGTTTTCCCATTCCTTAGGGTAAACTAAGTTTTGAAAACTTAAACTTGGAGCATTCTTTTTACTCATATCTGTCATGCTAGTGGTCAGCATTAATATTAAAGACCAAAATTTCAAATCTCATGTTTAACCTGAAAAAGTCATATACCTGCTGAGACTTTTTTCTCTAGGTTAAAAAAAAAGCTAAATAAGCCACTTTCTGTTGTGTTTTTAGTGTGAGATTACCTTGTTCCATTTGTCTTAATTTCCTTTGATATTGCTAACTCATTTCAGCTTTTGAAAATCATCACCTTGTGATAGTTGTAACTTTTAGGACCTACTTCTTTTTGACAATTTTGAATATTTTGCTATTTTTTCTCCCATCTTTTGCAGTCACTCCCTGTACACCTTCACTGAAATCCTTTTTGCAGCTCCTCTAGCCTGGGTTCATCACTATTGCACTTTAGTCACCTGAGCTGCATGCAGCATGCAAGAGTGCCTGCTATGGAAAATATTACCCATATTTACAACCAGTGACCTACTAGCTTAATATAAATAATTTCTGAAGGCGTGGCCACAGACTCCACACTGAATTAGTGCATCATTTAGTGCAGCAAATGGAGAAGGGATAGGAACAATACAAGCTGGGTCTATGTTAGTCTCATCTCCTGTGGGTAAAATTAAAATAAAGATGCTTGACTGTGTTTCCCGTGGATCAATGGCAAGCATATTTCTATTTCTGTGAACAGTTTTGCCCTTAGTGAACACCCTAAAACCAACTAAATGAAAATCCCCTCCATTATTTTCTTTTCCCTCTCTTCAGCAGCAGAAAGACCGGGAGCCCTCTTGGTGAAGTGGCAGGAGCTGCTGGTTAAAACTGAGAGCAGAGCCCAGCCACCAGTCCCTCATTGTGACTTAGACGGATAATTAGTCAGGTAACAATTCCACTGTTGAAAAGCCTGTGAGGCTGGGATCAAACCAACTCAGCACTGCAGGCAACTGTCATGAGATAAAAAGATAAGATGAATGAGTTTGTATTGCACTTGGAATGCACAGAGCCCAATATAGATGTAAAATATTATTACTAAATGCACTGAGGGCTCTATCGTAAGGAGACTTCCTGTAAAAGCAACCGAATGGATAAATTCCAGAGACCTGGACAGGTCACAGAGATAAATCATGTCAGTAAAGCAGTACTGGTTCCTGGGCTGCACCCTGCTCTGCTGTAACAATGTCCCCTGGGCAAGGTTTATACCTGTGTGCCGTGGCCATAGCAACACTGGTGATGACAAATACAAGAGCTCCCTTGTGCCAGGTCGGTGAAGCTCGGAGAAGCAGTCTCTGGGTTTCCATCACAGCAGGGTGCCAGGTTGTGATCTTCTGGCCATGCCAAACAGCTTGGGGGCTGCCCAGTGGAGAAGTTCAGGGTAGTCAGTGGGGTGAGAGAGATTCTGGACGCATCAGGACTCCAAACACTCAACCACACAGTAGAAAGAGATACATGTGTCCACCAAAACATTCCAGAGCCCTTTGGTGGCTCATTTATTGCCCTCCTGCCCCTCGGAGGGCTGCTTTGCTCTGGTCACCAAGGTGAAGCAGGTGCTGGAGCAGATCCATGGATCCAGGATCCAACCTGCTCCAAGGCTGAACACACACTCGTGGGCAGCATGCTACGCCCAGCACTTTGCTGGCTGAGTTCTGTGTGTACAAACTTTCCCAGGATCATCTGGACAGCTTTTCTCATCCCCTCGAGCACAAAGCTTGTAAGTGGGAACAGTGCCACTAGGACAAATTTCTGCTCAGGTGACTTACTCACATTTAGCACTGCAGTTGTCTGTTCTGACAGAGCCACTACAGGTTCTCTCCCAGAGCAAGTTTAGCTGATGATTCAGACATGTAAAGGCAGAAGCAAAAGGATTATTTACAGATGATGCTGGATCAATCACATATCCAAAGTGCCATTCAGAATTCAGCTTTGTTAAGGAATGATTCCAGAGCAGGGACACCAAGGTGATCAGAGGGATGGAGCAGCTCTGCTGTGAGGAAAGTCTGAGAAAACTGGATTGTTCAGCCACAGGGTGACCAATTGTGGCTTTCCAGTACCTGAAGGGAACCTACAGGAAAGATGGAGAGAGACTCTACAAGGGCGTGGGGTGACAGGACAAGGGGGAATGGCTTGACATTGACAGAGAGAAGGTTTCAATTGTATATGAGGAAGAAATTGTTCCCTGTGAGGGTGGTAAGGCCCTGGCACAGGGTTCCCAGAGAAGCTGTGGCTGCCCCATCCCTGGAAGTGTCCAAGGCCAGGCTGGATGGGGCTTGGAGTAACCTGGGATAGTGGAAGGTGTCCCTGCCCATGGCAGGGGGCTGGAACTGGATAATCTTTTAAGATCCCTTCCAACCCAGCCCATTCCATGATGCTATAATTCTTTTACGTTGTGCTTTTAGAGTTCAGTTTCTTTCACATCATGAGCCTATGCCATGAGAAGTTCTCACCAGAATATCTGATGCCTCATACTTCTGAGATGCAAAGACAAAAAGAAAGGCTGGCTGGCAGCTACCATAAAGTCACTGGGGTGGGTTTTTAATTCCAGGCAGACTCCTTTGTAACCCTTTGACACACCCTATTGCTGTGGTGTTGCAAATGAGTACCAGGCTAATTCAGAACATGGGCCTAAAAATAGATGTGTTTGGGAAGTGATGATTTTCCCACAGAAACATCAGGTTTTCATAAAAAACTCTAGAAACATGGAAGTTTTAAGTATAATGCAGAAAGGTTTTAGGTTACGAAGCTTAGGTTTTATGTTCTTTTTTTTGACCAACACTGAAGATTTTTGTTGGGATTTCTTTTTAACAAAAAATATTGGTTCCGCAAAGGAAACCACATCTACTGGCAAAATAATTTTTAAAAATCATTAAGATGTTAGGTTCAGCTTACATTTTTTTCCCCTGTTAATCTGCTTTCCTGCTTCTTTCATTTTTTCTGTTTTCTGCCCTCTTCTTGTCATGTGCAGCTCACTGGGTGGTACTTACATGGTAACCAGTCCTTCTAAGGGAAACCATTGTTTTCATCTTCATCTGTTCTTCCCTCACAGGTTTTTCTTTGTCCTTATTTGTTACTGTTCTTTTTCTGTCCATTTACCTTTATGAGAAGTTATCTTTCCTTTATCTTTTCCATATCATATTCATCCCCTCCCTTTTTTGTCCAGCAGTTAGATATCTCTAATGATCTTTGTTCCTTCCTGCTTCCATCTTTAATTCTTTCCGACACCTTTAATACCTGCGCTTTCATTTCTTTATCTTCTCTCTGGATATTAATGTATGTTGGCAATCTTTCCCACCTGTATCTCTGAATAGCACATATAGCACATACTCCGTAGGGCTTTAAAAAGAATAAGCAATTTTTAATCACAATACTACAAGAGCTCAAGAAGTAAATATTCTTCTATTAATTTTATATGTGGGAAAAACTAAAGGCAGAAATATTGATTAATTCTTCAATAGATCTGATGTTTCTTTCATCCTATCCTGTGGTGAGGACTTCTGCAGGCTTCAACCCTACTTTATTCTTCATCTTCCATCACTTGAAACTTGTCCCACAAACTTTTTTGTGTGCAGATGACCAGGCAGCAGCAGCAAAAGCATTGGGCCTGAGGGGAGCTAGGTAAGAAAGCACCACTTGCAGCATCTGAGGTCACTGCTTGTGGCCATACAGTGAGAAATACAGAAAAAATAGTTGTGAATATCAAGGAAACTTCATTCCACAGAACCACAGATTCACAGGATGGGTCAGGTTAGAAAGGACCACAGATGGGTGGGTGGTCCCACCTCCCTGCTCCAGCAGGGCCATCTCAGAGCACAGGGCACAAGATTGTGTCCAGATGGTTCTAGAATATCCCCAGTGAGGAGACTCCACATGCTCTCTGGACAATCTGTTCAGTCCTTGATCACTGCACAGGACAGAAGTTCTGCCTCCTGTCAGTGGAACCCCCTGGGCTCAGTCCCTGCCCGTGGCTCTGGTGCCATTGCTGGGCCCCCCGGAGCAGAGCCTGGGCCCTGCTCGGAGCCCTCCCTGCACACAGGGACACCCAGGGCTGAGGGCTCCTCTCAGCTGGGGCTCCTCTCCAGCCTGGACAGCCCCAGCTCCCTCAGCCTTTCCCTGCCAGAGATGCTCCAGGCCCTAAATCATCTCTGCAGCCTCTGCTGGCCCCGCTCCAGGAGCTCCCTGTCCCTCCTGTCCTGTGGAGCCCAGGACTGGACACAGCTCTCCAGATGTCCCTCCCAAGGCTGGGCAGAGGGGCAGGATCATTCCCTGACCTGCTGGCACTGCTCTTCCCAATGCACCCCAGGCCACCATTGGCCTTCTTGTCCCTCAGGGCACTGCTGGCTCATGGAGAGCCTGTTGTCCACCAGGACCCTCAGGTCCTTCTCAGCAGAGCTGCTGGCCAGCAGGTCACCCCCAGCCTGTGCTGGTGCATGGGGCTATTCCTCCTCAGGTGCAGAATACTGCACTTGCCCATGTTGAACTTCAGATACATTCCTCCTTGGAGACATGGAAAGATACAGGTCATACAGGTTCAAGTGTGCAGGTCATTGTACCTGCAGAAAGCTTAATAAATGGCAGGATGAGCTGGACTGCTAGAAGAATAAGCAGCCTGCCCCTGAGAAGAGAAAACAAGAATGGGTTAACAGACACACAACATTTTCATTTGGGTTGCTGAATGGTTGGAAGCTGCGTTTCAGATTCACTAACCTGGGTGTTTTTCACATGAGTTTCGGTTTCAGAATGAAAGCTGGCATAGTGGTTAGCAGGCCTGTGAGAAGAGAAGAGGAATTTGCCTCTGCTTCAGGGTGGGAAGGGTTAGTACTTGAAAACTTCAAATTACTTACATGTGCACGATGTGTGTCAGTGGAGGATTTTTTTAATCATTAAACTAAAGTATGTATTTGGGTCCAGTCTGTTTGGCTTGCAAGTACAACAGATCTAGGAAGTTCTGTTTCTGCAGATGACAGAAATCTGATAAAACTTGGAATGCACTTCCAAGCAAAATTTACTAACTTTGAGAGGCCTCTGTGATTCTATTTTGTGTTAGGACCGTGTGTTAATTATAGATCTTCTATTTCTAGTACAAGCTCCCTTCTCACCACCCCAAAATGAGTTCAGTATAGTTTCAAGGAAGAGATAGGCTAAGCACAGTCCAGATCAAGCGCAGTGTGGGTTTTATGCTTTTTCTCATATTTTCTGGGAAGCGCAGACATTTCCAGAGGAGGTGGGTGGGAGACAGTAACATTCCTCAGACTGATCAGTTCTGCCTTTGCAGGACACAAGCTTGGGCTCAGCAATCTGTCCAAACCACCCAGGCCATGTTTGTGGAGGCCCCAGAGAGCAGAGTGAACATCCAGAGTGAGCTCTCCTTGAGGTGAATGCAGTATCTATCCCATAAATCCCACAGCAGACCCCCTAATAGTTCTCCTGTGGGTCATCTGGATGTGTTGTCACTGCCAGGGCTTTGTTCTGTGCCACCCATCCTGCTTGGGGCTCAGCCCTGTCAGCTCCCATCTGCTGCACAGGTTTGGGCTTGAGTGGATCACCAGGAGAAGGAGGCAGAGCTGGAGGAGGCTGCGCTGGTGACTCAGTGGGCAGAATTCTTCCCTCTGAGTCAGGGCTGAGTCAAGGGGTACTAAGGGGAACTGTGCTGCTCCAGCTGCTGGGTTTGGGACACAACTGAGAAACCAAACTCCCAACCACCCATCTCTTCAAGAACATCTGTGGTCCTTCCTCAGCAGCAGTGGCATTTACCCCGTCTTAACCGCATTCCAGTGTGGAAAATGTATTTCACTCACCTCCAGCTCCCTCTGTTACCCCAGTGAAACAATTCATTCTTCACTACTGCAAGACAATGCATCAGTAAGGATATGCACTATTTCATGTGGCCTTTTGGCTTTAACGTCGGCCAAAATGGCTTGTACACACATTGCAAAACTTTTTTTTCTCCATATGCCTCTTTTATGCATATCAAGTGATATCCTCGTCGTCCTGCTCACAAATGCACAGTACTTCCACAACTGTTAATCAGGAGTCTGCATAGATAAAGAGAGCATCACATGTCTCACAGCCCAGTTTATCTGAGGGCAAATAAAAGGGGGTAGCTATTGATTTAATAATGCAAAGTCCTTTTACACCATCAGTTCGCAGTGAAGTGCAAGTATCAGTGTCACTGAAGCCTTCAGCACAGATGTCTTCTCCTGGTCTCAGAAGGTCCAAACTCTTCACCTTGTCCTCTTGCTATTCCATCCACAGCAACAGTGATTTTTGAAAGCAACCAACTCTGCAAAGTTTGTGCTTGAGCTCATTTTGGAATCACAGAATATCCATAACTGGAAGGGACTCCCAAGGGTCACTCAGTCCAACTCCTGGCTCTGCCCAAGCCACCCCAACAATCCCACCCTGTGCATCCCTGAGAGCATTGTCCAAACACTCCTGGAGCTCTGGCAGCCTTGGGGCCGTGACCATTCCCTGGTGTCTGTTCAGTGCCCCACCACCCTCTGGGGGAAGAACCTTTCCCTGATATCCATCCCAACCCTTCCCTGACACAGCTCCAGCCATTCCCTGGGTCCTGTCCCTGCTCACACAGAGCAGAGATCAGAGCCTGCCCCTGCTCTTCCCCTCCTAAGGAAGCTGCAGAACTGCTGTGAGCTCTGACCTCAGTTCTGCTCTTCTGCAGTTGAACAGACCAAGTGTCTTCAGCTGCTCCTTGTATGGCTTCACCTCTAGATCCTTCAGCATCTTCGTAGCCCTCTCTTGGATACTCTCTAATAACTTTAAGTTTTCTTATATTGAGGTGCCCCAACTTCCCTAGGACTCCCCTTGTCCCTGCCTTGCTCCCTTGCCATGGCTGACATGCCTCAGTACATGCCTCCCAGTGATGGAGGCTGTGTGCCAGCATTGAGACATACATGCTGTCCGATACTCGCTTAGTTTGATATGTGATGACAGCTCTTTATAGGTGTCTGAGAAAAACAAATGAATGAAGAAGCAGTTCCTGGTGGCCTCTGCCAGCTGTTGACAATACCAAATAATTTGCTTTTCCTGAAACAGACCTGATGCCTCTTGTGGATGATGTGGTGCGTAGGTGTCGTGTCAATCAATAAAAATTAAAAGTTGCTGAAGGGCAGGAACAGCAGCTGTGAGATTTCTTACTGCTTTTCATTCACAGGGAAATGGTATCAAACTGCTTAGTGGCTTGTGTGATTTAATGTCACATTTATCTCACACGCTTCAGCAAGGACTTGCTCAAGCAGATTGATTTTAGACCCCAGCTTTTAAAAGTGGAAGACAAATGGTTCATTCATAAAAACTTATTTTTGAAACTTTGTTTAGCATCTAAGCTTTTCCCAGAGCAGCTGGTATGGACCCCTTTACATTCAGGAAGCAGTGCACACCAACTATGGGATGCCCCTGGTGAGCAAGCAAGGAGAGAGTAAAGGGATATTGCCCAACTTCAATGTTCTTGTGCCAGACGTATCAGCAATGCCCTTGTGCCTGAAAACAACCAAACAGATATAATTAGGTTTTGCTAGGATTAAAAAAAAAGAGTTTGTTTTTTGTTTGAAATCTCTTTACCATGAGGTCTGATTAAAATGCTTCTATTGAAATTCTTCTTCGACAGGATAAACTGTTTCAGACAGAGCAGATCTCACAGAAGACTGGATTCACTGAGGAAGATCTTCCTGCTACAGAATGTTTAGACATTTCACTGGAAAGCAGAAATGCCTCTGACAAAAGGATAGATGCTGTACCATGTGTTAACCCAATGCTACACACAAGGAATTCTGCTGGAGAGCCCTGGAGGTGACACCCCAATGTGTCTGGCATTGCCCTGTTGCTTTGTCTTTACAATAAGTTCTCTAAAGCCTCCATGTGTCACCAGCCTAATGAGAATCCACAACCAGCACAGGGTGGAGGACAGGCACAAGAGGCGCCCAGAATTACACTCTTATAATGTGGCATATCCATTTTGTTCAATATTTCATTTATTGGGCAATATAGCTGAGGTTTTGGCTTTCAGTCAAAAACAAGGATTTTCCCAAAAAGAGAAACTGGATGAGGAATTAAAGGAACTCCACTAAGTGACCAAAACACCTCCCAAGCACCATTTTCCACGATTCATATTTGGAAGAATTAAATGCGGTTTTAGTGCAAGGAATAACTGTATGCTAGCCCTAGGGTTATGAACTGGATAAGCTATTAGGAATTTTCCATTTCTGACTGACTGTGATCTCACATCAGTGTAACTCTGCTCACTTCAGTGGAATTACTTCAGAATTGCTCTGATGGGAAAGAAGAATGAGGTCCTGTGATTCTATAACTATTTCAACTAAGCTGTTTGCATATGCCTGAGAGAAGCAGCTTTTAAGAAAATAGTGGAATTTAGAGCCTGTTTTTCATCAGTTCAGTTAATCAGTTTACTTTGGTCTACTGATCACTTCTGCTGCTTTGCATGTGATTGTCCTTATAAGTAAGGTCAGTTTTATAGTGTAGGAAAATACCCTTTATAAGTCCAGATGGTATCATTAGAAGAAACATACAAGTTGGGCACTCCTAAAGTTTTTTTCTTTTCATCTTTCTGAAGACAAATTTAAACATTAATTAAGGATTTATTGTTCTATGTTATAGTTTATAAGAAATTACAGGTTGTTGTTATGAGACCCTAAGATCTTGTTTTCTTTTGCTTCTGTCAATAGGAAATTACTGCTGACCTGTCTGGCAGGTCCTTGAAGGTTTGTAGAAACACCGCAAGATCCTCATATACAGCATGACATATGGTTCCCATCCAACTAGAATCACAGAAGCATAGAATATCCTGAATTGGAAGGGACTCACAAGGATCATTGAGTCCAGCTCCAGGAGAATAAGAATAGAAACGTGCCAGTGTTTTATGAAGGAACACCTTGAGTTCCCTGTCCTGGAATAGGATCACAAAATGCAGAGCTGTTCAACAGGAAAGTGGATTTCAGTGCTTACTTGGGTACACTATGAGTCTGAGGAGACTGGGCAGAAAGGGTGGGAAGGGCAGGAGGTCCTTCTCACCACCTCCTTCCTGTATGGAATATTCAGCATATACATGAACAGCAGGATCTGAGCAATAAATTCACAACATGGCAGAATAACTGAGGTCCAAAGACATCTGTGAAGTCCAAAGCCCCACTTAGAGCCAAGCTAATTTCTGTCTTAAAAAAATTAAAAATCAAGGTCTTCCCTAGCTAAGTTCTGAATATCCCAATATTGATATGTATGGATATGCCTGTTTCAAATTGATAGAGAGTAGGTTTAAATTGGATATTAGGAAGAAATTCTTCCCTGTAAGGGTGGTGAGGCCCTGGCACAGGTAGCCCAGAGAAGCTGTGGCTGCCCCATCCCTGGAAGTGTCCAAGGCCAGGTTGGATGGGGCTCTGAGCGACTTGGGATAGTGGAAGGTGTCCCTGCCCATGGCAGTGGGGTGGGAACTGGACACGCTTTAAGGTCCCTTCCAACCCAGGCTATTGCATGATTCTACAATATGCCTGTAGGCATAGGACCAGTCATCTATAATGTTTCACAATAGATGAGTTTGAGGGCTGGGATCAGATTTATTTCAGGGTTGGAATAAGACTTCAAGTGGTTTTAAGCTTCATGGATTTTGGAGAGGAATAGTTTAACCAACCTAATTCCATAGGGTTGAATCCAGCAGTTATCAATATCCCCAGAGGAAAAGAAGCAGCTTCTGCAGTCTTTTGATTAACTGAGCATAAAATGAGCCTTTCTCCCCTTACTGTTTTAATTAGATATAAATGAACCAGTTCAAACCACACAAAAATTGACTCCTGACTCCTCTGCATGTAAATTAACCACTAGGTCACAGTTTTATTTTTTTCCCTGAGAAAACCAATTTTCCCAGAAGGGGGGATGGCATTTAGAAGTTACTTCCACTGTATCTTCCTCCATCCCAGAGCTTTCTTACACATGGCTGTTCAAGTGACAGGAGGACTAAAGCCAGGTTGGATGGGGCTCTGAGCAGCTTGGTCTAGTGGAAGGTGTCCCTGCCCATGGCAGGGGGTTGGAATGAGATGATCTTTAAGGTCCCTTCCAAACCAGGCCGTTCCATGATGTTGTGATTGAACAACCAGGAGCCATGACTCCAGCTTGGTCGGTCAGCAAGCGCGGGCAGATGTCGATGTTTGGGGTGGTCGAGGTTACAGCTGCAAAGGAAAGGAGAGCAGGTTTACACGTGTGAGCTGTTTGCCAGCCTAGAGGCAATGCAGGGTGGTTTTTGGGGGGTTAGTGGAGGAAAGTCGCGGGTCGGGCGGCTGCGGTAGCGTGGGCACCGCTGCCCTCTGCTGGGTACCGTCCCGCCGGGCACTGCCTCCCGCAGCATCCGCACGAACGGCAGGAACCGGCACCGTCTCTGCTCCCTGAGCTCTGCCACAGCCTCAGCCAGCCGGACACTGCTTTGTGTGCCTCCAGTCCAGCGGCAGAGTAGCGGAGGAACACCTCCTGCAAGGATGGAAGGGCTTATCAAGAGGGTTGAGCGTGAGCTTCCATCACACCCGACTGCAACCAGCTGTGTCCTGCTGTCATCCCAGAGCACCCTCTGGGATGGCAACGCAATTTTGCTTCTTCTTCACGGCGTGAAGAAAACATGGATATGTGTATTTGCTGGGGAGGTACAGTTGCACTGCAAGCTTATCCATCCCATGGCTATCCATCCTAGAACTCTGTCTTAGCTGAAAGTGCCCTAGGGGTTCTCGACAACAGCAGCTGAACATGAGCCAGCTGTGCACAGGTGGCCAAGAGGTGAATGGCACCTGGCCTGGATCAGCAATGGTGTGGCCAGCAGGACCAGGGTAGTGACTGTCCCCCTGCCATGGGCACTGGTGAGGCCACATTTGAAATCCTGTCTCCTCTTCTGAGCCCCTCATGACAAAGGATATTGAGGGGCTGAAGGGTGTCCAGAGAAGGGAATGGAGCTGGGGAAGGGTCTGGAGAGTCAGTCATATGAGGAGCAGCTGAGGGAGCTGAGGGGGCTCAGCCTGGAGAAAAGGAGGCTCAGGAGAGACCTTCTGGCTCTGCACAACTCCCTGACAGGAGGGGGCAGCGGGGGGGATTGGGCTCTGCTTCCAGGGAACAAGGGACAAGATGAGAGGGAATGGCCTCAAGTTGTGCATGGGGAGGTTCAAGCTCAGAATGTCAGGAAAAATTTCTTTACTGAAAGGGGTGTCAAGCATTGGAACAGGCTGCCAAGGAGGTGTGGAGTCACCATCCCTGGAAGTGTTCAAGACTCAGAGCTCTGATCTGGTTGACAGAGTGGTGACTGGTCACAGGTTGTACTCAATGATCTTGGGAGATCTTCTCCAGCCTAAATGATTCTGTGATTCTGTGAACACTCTCTCTATCTTGCTGCCTCTTACACTGAGAATATGTACCCATAAAATCAGCCCCTCTGCATTTTGGCTACCTATAGAAAACTCTGTGTGAGCCTATTTCTCCTCAGACAAATCCCAAAGAAAGCCTCACCCGTGAGCTTTAAAATAATGCAAAACTCATAATCGAAGGACAATTTTCAAAGCCTCAGCCTTTTAGATAAACCTGTCCAAGCCTGTTCACTTAATTAATGAACAAAGATGCAGAGATGCATACCCTTGAAATAAAATGTGAAAACTAAATTCAGCCTAGCCGGGGAGTCAAATATGTAGAGGGAACTGAAAGTTGCTGTGCAAGGGGTAGTTCTGAGAGTGTACAGGAGTCTGATCGAGGTCAGAGTTGGACTGCTGTTAAAATTGGTTTTATCTGTATCTGTAAAGAGGTGTGTGGGAGATTAAAGAGTACTGCAAGGCTCTTACAGTACAGAATGGAAGTAGAGGGGCAGATTGAGCTGCTGAAACTCCTGCAAGGAAGCTAGCTGACATGAGTAAGAAGATCAAAATCTTGGCGTATTATACAACTGCACAGTGGTGGGGATGGACAGTCAGTAGACAGGGAACTGGAAATACTGTTCAGCAAAAATAAGTTTCTCAAACATCTAAGAGAAAATACTCAGAAATCAAACTACTCAGCAGGAGGGGGGAATCTGGAAAGCATTCAATGCTGAGAGACTCCAGGGTGATAAGGGTAAAATAGACACAGAGTCATAGATTCGTATAATGGTTTGAGTTAGAAGTAACCTTAAAGATTGTCCAGTTCCAACCCCTGCCAGGGGTGGGGACACCTTCTACTATTCCAGGTTGCTCAGAGTCCATCCAACCCTCCTTTGGACATTTCCAGGGATGGGGCAGCCACAGCTTCTCTGGGCAACCTGTGCCAGGGCCTCACCACCCTCACAGGGAACAATTTCTTCTTTATATCTAAACTAAACCTATTTTGAATGAAGCCATTGCCCCTTGTCCTGTCACTCCAGGCCCTTGTCAATAGTGTCTCTCCATCTTTCCTATAGGCTTTCTTCTGGTACAGAAGGGCACAATAAAGTCACCCCAAAGCCTTCTCCTATCCAGGCTGAACAATCCCAAGCTTTCAGCTGGGAATCCCAATCCTCTCAGACTTTCTTCACAGCAAAGCTGCTCCATCTCTCATGTGGGTCTTTCATAGCCCATAGGGTGGCAGCCAGGTTATGTAAGGATCAGTTGCAGCCTTCAGAAGCATCTGAAGGCCTGCCCTGGTATTACACCACAGCATTCCCCCAAAAAATGTGGGATACTATATCTCAGTTCATCCAGAGGGAAAATAAGGCATGGAAAGGTTAAGTGATTTGCTTTGTGTTGCGCAACCAGGAATGGAAATAGCTCCCAGATCTTTTATTCTTAACAGCAGCCAGCCAAGGGAACCTCTACTTGGATCTCAAGGGATTCCTTCCTCCTAGAAAGGCTCTCATTTCCCGTAAAAGCAGGGAGGCTGGGTGGGAACAACCCGAGGGATGCCATGCATTGTTCACGTGCTTGCAGCAGTGTGGAATGTGAAGGCTGAGAAGCAGGAGGCCGCAGTGCCTGGCCAGGAGAGCAGGAGCAGTTCAGGTGGCCCTGGCAGGGATCCACACAGCAAGCCAAGGGTGACTCAACAATCAGGGAGGACTCAGCCAGGCTGTGCTGGACCTTGCAGCCAGCTGGTGGAGAGAAGTGCCATGTCCTAATGTCACCTCAGTGTGGCTGAGTAAAGAGCAGACAAGGCTGCTTAAATCTTAAACCTCCCCAGATTCATGGCAGGAAACCTGAAACCCAGTTCAGCAAATCAGTGACTTTTGTGCATGGGGCAAGCCCTACATAAACTGCATATGAACTATAGTTTGGGGCTTAACCACACTAAAGGCATGGGGGCAGAAAGGCTAATTAAGATGTTTAATTAAGATGGTGCTTAGTGAGTTTGGGGAATGAAGAGATCCCTATCTGTCTTAAGTACTGTGGGTCTACAGCAGTCATTTAACTGTACTCAGTGTCACTTAAATACAAAATGTGAAAAATGAACCTTTTAGAAACTGTTTTGAGTGGTGAAGGGCAAAACTACGTGTGGGCTTAGGAATTAAGCAGTGGACCTGTTAAGGAAAGGATCAGGAGATTCTTCCTAGCAGTGAGGTCTGAAAGTGTAGCTGGATCTCAAGGGAGACATGAACCCCATGTCACTTGGGTGAGTGAGGAGTGCATGGTCCTTTCCTGCCCTCTTCCAAGGGAGTGGGGCTTGTCTCCTCAATCTAAAGAAGCCTTTCCATCTCTAATTTCCTCTTCCTTTGTTTGAATAGGTTATCTGATATAATTACACAACATTCAAGTGCAGGAGTGCAGGAAGAAGTGATAAAATCAAGAACAGCTTTAATGAGGCCAGAAAAGGAAGAAAAACTGAGTCAACTCAGGGGAACTTCAAGGTCCTTTTGGTGCTATTCAAGCAAAGAAATGGGAATACTGCTAAAACAGGAGAAGCTGGGTGGAGTCAGAAGGTTGACTTGGAACTAGCAGAGCATTCAGAGGTTTCAGCAGGGAGCCTTCAAGTTAGATGGTGTCAGGAACACACGGAGGAATTTGGGTAAGCAAACATCCCATTGTGCAGACATGCACCTCTGGCTGCTGTAGAGTGATGTGTTTGTTGCAGGGGGAGGGACTGAGGGGAGTGACATAGATAAGGAAGGATGGATGGCCACAGAGGTATGGCCACATCCCCACAAAGATCTGGCCAAGACTGATGCTGGGGGTACGGGGGGAAGGGTGCTGGGGAACACACATTTGTAGAGAAAGCATCAATTTGCTGCATTCACATGTATTAGCTTATCAGTTAAAATTAGACCTGATACAAAGATGGGAAAGAAGGGGAATTTCATCTCCTATGAAGAGTGTATGTTATTATCCAGTTATTCCAGTGGAAGGTAAAGGATGCCACTGCCTGCTTGACAGAAATTTTGATTTCTGTATGTTCAAGGGCACTGGACACAGCAATTCCATTTCCAACACAAGGTAATGCAATCAGGCACACTTAAGATACCCCCAAGCCTAATGGGAAAACAGCACAACCAAACGTTGTCACCACAACTCCTAAATTAATGGGGAGATAACTCATGTTCTCAGGTGTTCATATGGGTTGGGGGAAAATAGGGTGTCTAACATCAATGGATGTTCTTGCATTCTATTTATGACATCATTTACTAAGATTATCTATGTAGTGTATCACAGCTGTGTTCATAGCTGGGTATTATTCTGACACAAATGTCTCCCTGAAGTCTAGATGTATTTCTCAGTCAGCTTTTGGGTGATAAGGAAGCCTAGACCTTTCCTGCAGAGATAAATGCTGCAATTCCATTCTGGATGTACCCACTGTGCTTTATCCATGCCTCACACTTTTACCTGCCTTTACCAGGATAAGTAACAAGAGCAGCAGGTTATGAGTCAGTACCAGTGCCAGGACCTGAATTCTGGCTCCACAACTCACTTCTTGAAGTCGAATCACTTCCTTGTTCCTTTTTATCTCCCTGGCTAAAACGGGAATAATTTTTTCATCAGGCTACAGAGCTCATGGTCCTTCCTGTATTTTTCTCAGCTTTTTCTATTAATCTAAATTATTGTTGCAGCTTAGACCTCACAGGTGAGTTACTGTTATCTCCAGCCAGAATAAGTAAAAATAAGGAAAAAAGAAAATAGAGATGTATAACTTATACCTCTATAGAATATCAGGGCAAGCATCTGTTTCAAAAACAAGGACAGTGTTTAATTTCGAGTGAGTGCATGGACATCAGAGTGCTGCCTAACTACTGTTAAAATAGGTGTTAAACAAAGATTTTCCTCACCAATATTTTCCCTGTGACTAGAAAATAAGTAAAGGATAGTATCCATGGAATAAACCCCAGTTATCACAGTTGTACAGTTTTCCTCTGTTCAGCAACAACAATATTTTTAATCAGATTTTTTCTGTTCCAATGAAAAATATTTGGAGCTATTCTTCTGTAAACCTAAGAAAGGTCTAACTAAGCCACTGCCATTCCCTGCTATCCTGCATAACAGGTTAGGTGTAAACTTCTTTATTAGTATTTTGGTTCTGAAACTGATTTTGCAAAAAAGCAGCCAAAGTTCTTGGAAATATTGTTAAAGCCTGGGGAAAAAGGAAAGCATTTGGCTCACATCGCTGTTAGTGACAATAATCAATGCCCAGACAAGCACAGCTTCAAAAAATGTGTCAAGAACTCACTTTATATTTTAAACAGACCATGAAGACATTCAAATTCTTCATCTGGAAGAGAAAAAAGAGGAGGGGGAGATGGCGGGAGGGAGAGATTTCCTTCCACCAGGCAGCGAGAGATCACTTCACGCTTCCCTTTGGTAGGTTAGAGGGGAATTGTAAAGCCATCCCATGTGAACAGATGGAGGCAAAGGATCTCAGCTTTCACGGGAGCGGGTTAAAGATCCGACGCCTGGGACGGTGGGCGAGACAGGGCCCAGCAGCAGGGGCTTTCTGCCCCCTGACAGTCAGACGTCTCCAGGGCCCGCTGGGGTGGCAGCAATCCTTGGGGAGCACCTCGGCAGGTTCTCAGCAGCCCGGCACCAGCTAAGCCCCAGACTTGTATAGGCACTTCACATTTAGGAGCATGTCTAATCCAATCAGGGCCAGATTGGAAGCTATCCGTGTACCTCCCAGATAGCATATTCTTGTCAGCTTGAAAGCAACCCTCTCCTCCTCAGCCTTCCCCCCTGTCTCCCTATCAGGCTGTGCAAGCAGTGGCCTCCCCCCTTGGGCACACGGAGCTAATCCTATTTACTCAGCCCATCAATTTAACAGCTTTAATATTCGAATGGGTTCGATGGATGCAGCTGAAAGGTTTGCAGCAGCCAGGGAGGGGGGAGAGGCTGTGGTGAGCAGTGGGAGGCAGCCTTCCCATGCTGGCCAAAGCAGAAAAAAGTCATTCAAAACCATGAAGGCTGAGGCATGTCTCATGCCCACTCACACAAACACACAAAGCAGACAACACATGTACAGCCCATTACACACCCCAGCAGTGTCACTTTGGCACACCACAGCCTGGTCATTTCTCTGGTCCCTCTCATACTGTTGCTGCTGGGGTCTGGTGGAATTGAGCCTATGTTAGCATAAGGTCTCTCTCTTCCTTAAATTGGAAGGTGTGCATGGAAGGACAGACACAGGAACAAACACAGAGGGTGTCAAGCACCCCCTAATGAGAGTGGTGACCCTGAGAGCCTCCTGCTCACACACAGGCAGTTGTGGAGGAGCTCAGTCTGATTCTGCTTTATGCTTAACTGTTTCTTAGCTCTCTGTTTATAAATTCCTGAACTGAAATTCCTCCTTTTATCTGTCCTGAGCATCCTTTAGCATCCTTTAGCTGTACCTCCTGTGCTCTGGCTATAGATTAGAGCAAACCTGAGGAGGCAAGTTTTTTTAGGAGGATTCAAGAATGCAGTCAGGAAGCTGTTGAGTGCTTCCAGCCCCTTGTCACTGCTCCAAGTGATCGTGGACTGCAGAAAGAACCAGCACCCACCTCTGAAAACCTTGTGGAGTCTGTGTGCCCCTCCTCCAGCACTTGGGTCTTTACTAATCACTTTAGTCCAAATGTGGAGCAGCTCTTGGTTTGTGGTTCAACTCACCTGCGTGAGTCACACCTGAACTCCTCTCCTCACTACCAAGGTTAAATAGAACTGGAGTGGCTGTTGCCTTTCAGGGTATTGCAGTCTTTGATGTGCAAAGGGCATAGATCTGTCTGGTATTTCGACCTGGCACATCTTTTACATTTAATCTGCCCTTTATTTATCTGTTTAGTTCTTGAACTAAATGTGGTTTTGGTTGTGGGTTTTTTTTCAATTTGTTTTTGCTGCTTGTGCTAGAGATCGTGTGGACTAACAAAAAATCTCAAGTTTTCCAGTGCCAGCAGGCAGCCAATTTGAGGATTTTCTGTGAGTATCCAGACTTGGGCTCTGCCCCTAAGTCAGGTAGACACATTGCCATCATTCTGAATTAAGGCTGAAATGGAATAGAAAGAGGAAGAAGAGTAAATGCCTCCTTCAGTCATTCCTGTTCTCAAGACCTAAAGGTACTCCTCTACAAGAAATCCCAGTGTTTTGATCTAGTGGACAACACCCTCTGGCAGTGAACTTTACAATTCAAAAAGAACCCTTTGGGCAGTGACTTTACAATTCAAGAGGGATATTCCAATAGCACTACAGAGTAACTCAGATGAAGTGAAGGTCCTTTATTTGTCCAAATAGCAGTGGGAGGTTATGGCAAAGGAGAGCACTCAGAGTGTGCACTTTCCAGCTGCTGGCATGCTGTGAGCCTGACACACCCCAAGGAATCCAGAAAAAATTCTTGAGGCATGAGAATAATTTTTCCCCTAGTTCTGCCTCCCCTTTTCCTCCAGGAGGGAGTTCCCAAGTGCTGTTTAGGGCTACATCTTGATTTCCCCATTGCCCTTCTCAGCAGTATATGTCATCCCTGTATTTTGATGGAAACAGACGCTGTTTTTGCAGCATATCTGTGTTCAGCCCAATATCCTGGGGTTTGGGTCAGTTTTTTAAATCTTACCCTCCTGTTTGGTTTCTTGGCATTAATTGCTCATACTGTCCTGCTTGGTGCAGTAGGACCAAGTATTCTTTTGTTCTGAAAGCATGGAATGGTTTTGGTAGAAGATCTGGTCAGTGCAGCTTCAATTAATTGTGTCAGCCATGGTGATAATCAACCATCAGGGAGCAATTCCCTGGGGAAAGGCTGAGAACTGCACATCAGAAGGTCTGAGGTGAGGAGATAGAAGATCCAGACCTGGGGGAGAATGATGTGTCTAGCACAGCTGGATAGGAGAGGACAGATGGGACTGCATGGAAAGTGGGAGTAGGATTCAGGACTCAGGATATTCAGAATGAAGGCAATAGCAAGGATGTGGTTTTCTCAGCTGAGATAAAAATTACTTTTAGCTGGGAAGGCATTAAAATTTACGGCACTTTCCTTCTTTCCTTTGCTCTGGCTGCTTGTGCCCACCGTGCTGTAGCTCTGTGGGATCTGAGGCTGTGATAGGGTCAGGGGAATGGGGGAGCTAACCTGGCTGAAAAGAAATAATTTACTATCCTAGGTTTATCTGTCAATGGATTGAGTCCCAGATCTGACACCCACACAGCTTTTCAAGCCAGGATGCTCGCACAGGGGAGGGGATGTCATCAGCCAGAGAGACAGGGAGATCCACATCATTTCCAGCACTCCCTCCCTGGAAGCATCAGGCCAAAACAGCTGATGGCACCCACCCTGCTGCGTGTGCTTGAAGAGGCTGCAAACAAGCAAAACATACCTTAAAGCCTGAGCAGGCCTGGGCAAAACTGAGCACACTTCCCTCCCTCAAGCTGCTGCTCTTCAGAGGCTGTGGGTTGCACAAGTCATGGCAGAGCCCACAAGGAGGTCACATAGACAGCCTGGGCAGAAGGAGCTGCAAAAGGTGGCCCACAGGGTCCAAACTCCTCATTTCTGCTCTGGCTATCAACAGTCTGCACCCTCCAGCAGCTACCCAACAGGGAGCAGTACTAGTGCAAGCACACATGTTCCTGATTGGATATAACTAAATTGGGCAGGGAAAAAAAGGAAAAAGGAATTAAAAAAAGAAAAAAAAAGAAAAGATGACCAGCTTCCAGCTTTAAACGGAGTGATTGAGAGATACATTCTGGCAGGCAAGATTAGAGAGACAGATAGATTACAGGCAGAGAGATTTCATCAAAAAAGGGGAAACTCCTCAGAGTATTCTTTTCCAGATACTGGCTGTGTGGCTTTACTGAATGGATACCACAGGAGATGAGTTAAATCTTCACCTGGAAAAATGGAAAAGCTCTCCCACCAATGGGGCTAAGGACTCATCCCAGCTGAGACTCTACCCAGTGTGCTGATGGCAAGAGACAAACTTTATATGAGTGCTGTGCTGCTGCTGCTTCTCTCTGAGCCCACGATCAACCCCTGTGCAGGGAGAGGTCAGGGGGCCGTGGACATCTGAGGCCACACAAAGATTTCATCAGGAGTTCAACACCAAGACATCTTCCCTAAGCTATATTCAGTCCCCGCTGCCCTTATCAGCTGCCTTTTGTTAGAAGTGCCGGCTCTCCCTAGGAGAGGCACTGTCACACTGGTGAATTGCTCTCCCTTTTTCACAGAATGCTGTTTATTTTCTCAGGAGCTTTGATATGGAGAGGTAAGGACCAAATGCCCCACACCCGCCCTGTCGCCCATCAGCTGCCGCTGCGGGTTTCACCTCCTCCAGCGGACTTAATCCCTCTTCACTTCCATTTCCTTCCACCTCGACTTTGCTCTCGTCCGTGAGTTTAGTTAGAGCCAGGTCACACCCCCCCACCTCCGGGCTCCCCTTCCCTGGAAGCAGGAACTGGAGTGACCCCGGCAAGCCGCAGAAAGAGAGACAAGCAGCGAGCCCCCGGCGGCCGCCGTGGTTCTGCTGTCGCTGTGCGCCAGCACAAGCAGCAAATTCCAAGAAGATGCGATCATCAGCAGCTCTGTGAAGACAGGAAAGTGGTTACAAATGCTCTCTGCCTCAAAGAGAGAGAGAAGAAACCACAGTCTGGCTGCAGCTGCACCTCGTGCTTTCTGATTAGTCCGCTGTTTAGAAACATTCGCCGTGGTACTCGTGCATAGGTAGAGGTGAAAACAAACACACCGATGGATGCAAAGGGACTGCTTTATCTCCAGCCAACACAAACAGAGTCTACTTTCAGCGTGGATACAAAGTCCTCCTACAAAAGGGAGCAGAGATAGATAGAGGTTTCTTCTTCAGAGCTGTCTACATTGTACATTCAGGGAGAGAAAAATTTGCTAGGCATATGACCATGCACGTGTGGGATCTAGGTTTTTAAATGTTAAAGTCCTTGGTGCTTCAAATACAGCATCTTCGTTAAACACTGATGCTACTCAGCAGGCAAATATGTCTCATCATCATTATCATTGTATTTTCCTCAGTCTTCTGGCCTAAATTGTCTCTGTTTTGATAATATGCTGCATATGCATCTGTTTGCCCAAAGAGGAGGAAGCAAGTGTTCACAAGCAGCCCTGTCATGACAGTAAATGGCAGAATGAACAAAGTTAAAAGTTCTCTGAAATGTTTAACTACCAGTTCAATGGCCAGATTCTCCATACAGCCCAATGTCCAGGTATGGGTCAGATGGAAATTATCGGGTCGGCTGAGGTGCAAAGAGATGCAAAAAGAAAATATTACTCATAAATCATAGAATGGTTTGGGCTGGAAGGAGCCTTAAAGACTATCTCATTCCAACCCCCTGCCATGGGCAGGGACACCTTCCACTATTCCAGATTGCTCAGAGGCCCATCCAGCCTGGCCTTGAACACTTATTGATGCCTCCCTAGTCAGTCTGACCCAGGCTTCCATGCTGTTTTACCAGCTGGAGCTATGTGTTCCCAGCACATCTCCCTATCTCCCTGGTGAGTCCCTTGTTCCAGATGCTTTCAGGGAGGGCACATCCCTGAGCTTTTCTCTCACACTCCATGGCTGCAAAGCTGAATGGATCCTTTTCTGCCTCAGCCTGAAAAGGCCACCACAAAACACAGAATCTGGCCTCGTTATTGATATCTGACATTCCTTATTTTCATTATCAAAAGGTTTTATTGAAGCCTTGAATTTGCCACAGTGGGTATCCTTTCAAAATCTGCCAAGTTTGCTGTAGAAAAAACAGATAACATTACCTTGGTATTTGCGGTATTCCTTGTGCTGCTCTTCCCACTTCAGCAGAAGACTGCTGAGGATGTTTAGGGAAAGGCTAAGATAAATGTTCCTCAATATCAAAATAAACAATAGAGGCTAATGTGCAGCTTGTATTTTTCATGCTCATATTGGATTCCAGTTTGAGTCTAAAGCCAGAGCTTTCAGGCTACAGCTCCTAAGTCCAGAAGGATCAAGGGGCAGAAGTGAGGGCATATTCATATATATGTGCACATGCAGATAAAAATGTTTCCCTGCCTAAAGTCTGTTTTTCAGCATGGAAGTTGCCAACACTCAGCAAATAATAAATAATAGCAACAGTACAAGAATTCTTCCACTAGAATTCTTCACTAGCCACAAAAATTACCATAACTATCCACCAGCCTCTGGTCTGGCAGGGTAAAAGGCAGCAGCTTAACATGCTGCACAAGAGGAAAAGAGAAATTCTCCAGGGCAGTCCTTTAGTGGTCCAAAGGGATCGTGGTTTTCCTGCTTTGAACTGTGTGCAAAGGAAAAAGTGAAGTCCAGAGCCAACCCACTGAGTATTCAGGCCTAAAATTTGGAAAGGCCAGATACTGAATCCTTGATGTTTAGTCCGTCATGCCAGGTTCTCACTCCCACACAAGCTGGCAGTGTCCAAGGCCAGGTTGGATGGGGCTCTGAGCAACCTGGTCTAGTGGAAGGTGTCTCTGCCCATGGCAGGAGGTTGGAAAGAGATGATTGTTGAGGTCTCCTCCAACCCAAACCACTCTGTGATTCGATTTGTTGCATCAGGAGATGATGAGTATAATATACCATCCTAGCAAAAACACTTGGGTGTGGCAGTCCAGGAGAACAAGATTAAGGCAAATGATAGGTATTTAAAGCCAAAATTCACCATTTCATAGCTAAGTGAACAGACAAAACATAAAATGCTCTTTGTCCTTTTGAACATATAATATGACCTATGCTATGGCTTAATCCTGGAACTCCCACAGGATGCAATTTGATGCCTCAATTATCCTGCTCCTATTGAAAGGGCTTCTGAGAAGCACCTGATGCGAGACACTCTTGGTACAATCTGGAGCAAAAACAAAGAAGAAAGAGCTGCACAATTCTGGAGGCAGTGGGGCAAAACACAGCCATGCAAAACAGATTCTCATTTGATCTCTTTCTCAGAAGGCATTATCTCAGAAACATCTTGGTGTGTTAAGGCACTGCCTTGATGGCTTGTTACTTCTGCAGTGCCTGAAAGACTGAGTTGCTGGAGCCTTCTTTCAGGCATGTTTCATTTTGCTGGCAAATCTAAGTATTTGGGTTCAGTTTCAGCTGTTGCCACTGCAACAGCCTGTGGTCCTGCAGAAAAAGCAGGAGACAGCAGTGGTGGTGGTGGTGCCTCAGCTCCACAGGACAAAACACTGCTGGTTTCTCCTCTCACTTACATGGAAATAACTCCACTGCTTTCAACAGAGTACCCCTGTCAGCTCCAAGTCTGTTGACCTTGCTGGGTTGCTCCAGTCTTCTGCTGGTGTTGTTGCTGAGGCTACAGGATGGAGCAAGGACGACCCCTATCTGTGCTTTCCTCTGTTATGGTGCACATTTGAAATGTACCTAAGGCAAGTTTTGACATGGGAAAACCTGTTGTCTCCTAAGAAATTCCAGATAGATTTAGCTGCTGAAATTGCTTTAAAAATCCTTTTGCTCTTTCCTCATGATTGTCAGGAAAATCTCCACAATACCACTGGACGTGGACACTTGAAGCCCCCCATGCAATGTCACTTCAGACCAGTGTTCCTTTGAGAATATCTGGTAGTAGCTTCTTACAGAGGGAACTGGCCTTTATTTTCCATCCCAGGCCCACTGACAGTGCATGAAGAAACCCTTCCTGAGCTCCCAGGATTTCTGCTGACACTCAGCACAGGCCTGAAGACAAAGCCCTAGGGATGCATGTTGCAGTCCTAGGTATTCTGGGTGAAAAACTCTTCCTTGATGAGGTTGATGAGTAGGAGGATTCTGAAACAGTTCTTTTAGGGTTTTACCTCTAAATAAATCCAAGGGAAACAGGCACAAAACCAGGCTTGCTGAACTGGCACAGCCATGTGTCTAAAAGTGAGGAAATGACACATCCTGATTGTCCAAGCCATGGAAATGGGGATAAAGGGAGGGCAGGGGATTTAATGTTTTCCTAGATGAGGCAGAGCTTGTCCCCTTTCTTGCCTGGCAGATGAGTTTGACCACTTTTTTTTTTTTACTGCTGGACCACAGTGTTACAGATAATCACAGTGTAAACAACATTCTTTTAGTGCAGCTTTTGTCTCTTTTCTGTAGGATGGAAAATCTTGTGAAATTAGCCTCTGTCATGCCAGGCACTGAAGAAAACACATGTTGAAAAAAGTGCCTGTTCCCAGGCTTTCAGACTAAATAACATCAAACCAAAGGTGAGGGGGAAGCAGAAGCCTGGATGAGGGATTTGATGGGAGTCCCTGCAGCAAGTCCATGCCCAGGGTGGAACTGAGTCCAAACACTTCACACCTTCCTTGTAACAATCAGGATGAAGCTGCTCCCCAGCCCACTTTGCACTGATCAGGTTATGATTTTCCTGCCTGTTGCTATAACACAACCAGGTTTGTTAGACATGTGAAAATTATGGCTTCATAAATAATGATCCAATTTCTATTTGCTGGCCACCTGATCTCTTTTGCATATTCAGGATTACCAGAAGTCAGGATAATTGAAGAAGAACTGCACGTGTTAATTTTGCCTCGCTTTTGAAGTCCTGGGTGTGTTTATCCTAACCATAATTCTTTCCCTAACCTTGCTCTTACTTCCAGCCCTGACCTTATCTTAGGCTGCCAGAATAGGAGTTTAAAAACAAAGGTGCAGCCACTTTTCTTTTCTTTTTAATACAGCTTGACAGGGTTAAAATGCAGAAATCAGACCTTCCAGTTTTCACAAAGTCCTGTGATTGCCTTGTCTGCTTTGCACTGTTTTACGCTAAAACCCATAGACACATTCTAATTTCAGAGGAAAAAGGGGAGCTGCCTTCCATTCCACAGCAGAAGGGGTAAAAGCACAGGTAGGCTGATATTTTTTACCAAAAGTATTTGTGTGGTTGAAGATTTTTTTACCAAAAGGATTTGTGCTAAAGGCTCTTGAGGATTTTGTGCCATTGGAGTTGCTTTTGCCTACAAAGCTGAAGTTGATGCTGGGGTTGATGTGTTGTTATTCTCAAGGATGTAATGAGGACGAGCAAAAGGAGTTTGAAGGGGACATTTTCTGTGCTGTGTTTATCTTGTACCAGTCACAGACTTCATGCTCTGCTGGCTGCCTGAGGACTAGGAAGAAACACTCTTCACAACTCCTATGATTTATCACCCACACCGTAAAGTTTAATTTCACTTTTGAAGTACCGGCACTGCCCTGGCTGAAAAAAAAAGGAGGCTGGACAAGCATGCTTATGCTTGTAGTGGTATTGGAAAATTTCTCAAGTACCTGTGGGCAGGTGTGGCTCACATACTTGGGTTAAACCAATCGCCAGATCTACGGTCAGGAAGGAATTTTGCCCTAGGTCACATTGCCAGGGATGATTGTGTTGTTTTTGTTTTCTTTGCTTCACAGTGTGGGTTGTGGTTGGCTTCCTAGATTATCTACTGTCATCTTAAGAAATGCTAATGACCCAGGCTTTAAGTCCACAGGTGGAATTGTAGCTCCAACCCTGCAGGTCTCAGGCCTGCCTCAGAGAGTGACTGCAGCCACTTTGGACCCCTGTGCAGAGACTCCAGCACAAGGCATCCTCAGGGCTCTCAGCATCCTTCAGATTGCCCTGTGGTCTGGGCATCTCCACCTAACAGAATCCCTATAAGTGTGCAATTTGGAAATCTGGGCATGCTGGAACTCTCTTTTGGTTCTTTGCCTGTGATGCAGCAGGCTTTCAGATTGTTTTGGGTGATGGAGCACCTTGTGATGAGCACTGGGATATTGATGCTCCCTGGAACTTGTCAGCCTCAGGATGCTTATGATTTGCTTATGATTGCGATGGAAGGGAGTTGTGGATGTGGGTGACCTTTCCTGGGTGGTATAGCACTGTCATTTGGTTTTCCGTGTTTCCTGCTGGGGTGGGACAGTGTTGGTACTGTTCACTTCTTTTAATGGAATTGAAAATACTAGAAGGTTTACATTTAACGATTACTGTTCCCATACCACTTATGTGGGATGACTGGAGTCAGATTAGGGGTATGGTTGCACAATCCAAGAAAGCCAGAATATGAGAGCATCACTTTGGAGAGATGGCAGTCTCATAAGCAGGCACTCCTCCCTTTTAATGAAAGCACTTTGGCCATAACTGCACTGTTAATTAATTTCAGATATGTGGCTGCATCTGAATTTCCCAACTAACCAGCAATTCAAACAACAAGTCGCCTGGGGAGTGGCTTGTGTGATGTTGGTATTAATAGGATGAAAACAACCAGAAAGTTAGGGGCATTCTTCTGAGACACTGAAAACCCTTAACGAGGCCCTTAATTATGCAATAACTTCTTTGCAAGCAAACACATGCCTATTATCATTATTATTATGCTGATAGTTGATATCCCACTGACATGAACAATTTAGAGAATTCCAAGTATTATGCAGCACTCCTGCCAGCTCAGAATAGGCTGACACAGCTACAGCTATCTATTTAAGAAGATTAGCCTGATTTTATTTGCATAAGAATTTAAAGCGACAAAACCACTTGCCACACCCAGGAAATGATCATTAAAAATTAATTATTGCACATTCTTTTATTAGCTGTGTGGTTAACTTCTGAGTGTTACAGTCAATGCCAAATCCAAAGTGAGATGCCCTGAAATATCTTTCCCTAGGTTTTCCAGGTTCTTAGAATCACAGAATACGCTGAGTTGGAAGGGACTCATCAGGAATATTGAGTCCAAGAATCACATCATGTGCCTTCCTTGGGTGTGCAGAGAAAATGTCTCATTATCCAGTCTGGGGGGGGAAAAAAAGCATCTTGAGTACAATGTACATAATTATTCTTAAGTGGGCATCCCCTAGGAATGATGACGAGCAAATCTTTGCATTCTTTGTGTTGCCTGTACACAATTCCAGTAATTCTGCATGTGTGTGTTGGCCATTACTCTGAGACATCAGGCTAAAGAAGCCATAAAACACGGGCTTTACTCTCAGTTGAGGTTCTCCTAGCCCAGAGAGGGGCCCTCCAGGAAAGGCAAGGTATTTTTATGCCGGCATTTTCTGCTGAATGGAAGGTGGTTGCAGAGGAGAATCCATCCCAGCAGCTCAAGCTTCAACAGGCAAGTGAAAGAAGAGAAGGAGCAAAACCCGATGGAAAACATAGAAAACGTGCCTTTTAAAAAGCCCCAGCCACGGGCTGTTTGGCTACTTTGTGTTGCTAGAGCAGCAGCCAGGTGCCAGCGCCGGCTGCGGCGCTTTGGGATGCGCGGAACGGGATCCGCTCCAGCACCGCGGCCCGCGCGCGGCCCCTGCCGGCACCACCGGCAGTTGCGCCCGGAGCCTGCTGGAAGGGTTTGGAAAATCTTGGAATCGAGGTATGGCCTGAGTGGGAAGAGTTTAGACACCCAGCTTTAACCCCCTTGCCGTGGGGAGGGACACCTTCCACTATCCCAGGTTGCTCAGAGCCCCATCCAGCCTGGCCTTGGACACTTCCAGGGATGGGGCACCCATAGCTTCTCTGGACAACCTGTGCCAGGGTCTCCCCACCCTCACAGGAAGAATTTCTTCCCTAATATCCAGCCTAAACCTACTCATTGTCAGTGTGAAGCCATTCGCCCTTGTCCTGTCACTCCAGGCCTTTCTGGATAAACAATAGTGGTGACAACCCCTTTCTAAATTGCCTGTATGGCGCTTCCATGGCTGAAAAGAGGAACCAGGCTGAAAAGCACCTACAAATGAAATTGCACCTGAAGCAGCCCCTGATCATAGTGATGGCACTGTCTGGCCCTATGTCCGAAATGCATCTTTGAGGTGAATTGTACCTCAGGAGTTTCCAGCCTTTCCCAGCCAGGAGTTGCACACCAAAATCTGTGTGTGCCTGAACACGTAATAGCTAAACACATCTTGGAGAGCCAGGGAAGAATGCACTGGGCACAATCAGACACAGAGGTACAGAAGGAATGCTTGAGGGTCCCTGGTCCATTATGGACTGAGGCAAGTCTGGCTGGGTCTGTGACTTGTTCCCAGGGTGACCTGGGGATGGTTGCTCTCACCTATCCTCCCTTGCCTCTTCCCAGAGCAAGGGCTTTAGATTATTCAGCTGCCCCTGTGCAAGCACATCCTTGCTGCTGGTCATGCTGTGAATCCAGGTGCTTGCAGAGCTTATGAACTAAAGGTTGTTTTTGGTTTGTGGTCCCAGGCAGTGGCAGGGACTGGCTGTGGGACTCACACAGGATACTACCAGGTACATCACCAACCTACCCATGCATTCAGCATCTCTTCTTGACACTCTCATGGCAGTTAGGGGACCTAAAAGTAATCAAGTATCTGACCTGAACTGGTTTCCAGGAAAGCAGAACACCAACATTTGTCCAAATTCTTCAAAAATGTGTCTGAATGTTCAGGGAAAATAAAACTGCTATTTTACAGAGAGAGCTTCCGTCCCAAGCCCAGGAATCAGCAGGTTCATTTGTACTGGCAAAGAACATTTGTATTTCTGTTTCCATATCTAAACCTTTTGTGTGTGGCTAAATGTTTACTTCCAAGGTTGTCAAGTTTGTCATTTATACAGAATCTAAATTCACCTCCTTGTCAGCCTGAATCTCTCAGTCTAGGGAATGAGAATGGGGAGACACTCCACAGTGGCAGGAAGAGTGACACTGGAAGACCGTGGTGTCCTTTCATCACTGAAGCCCTCAGTGCTCTTCTTGTTAGTGGAGTGGCACAGGATTCAACATTGAGAAATTTAGGGCTCCATACTTGTCTTACCAGAACATTCTGCCATGAATTTAAGGAAATCACTTAACATGGAATCTTGTTCTCACAGCAGCTCATGGGCGTCTTGCTGTGGACTTCAGTCCTTTAATAAAGAAAAATGTAAAATGTCTCCCGTTTGACATCAGATAGGAAGTATTTTGGGGCAAGATTGTCTCTTGCTTTGATAGTTGGTGGACCTTTGCTCCATCATGGAACAAGAATAAGAGCTATATAATTGAATGAGAGAGAGAATTTAAGGCTCTGATTATGGGAAAATCAAAAAATGTTTACCTTTGCAAAGACAACTGGCACACACCTTACAAGCTCTCCACAGACCATGAGCCAGAAGAGAGAAACAGGAGTGCAGAGCCCTGCAACCCAGGAGCCAGATTGGTGGCAGATAGGGCAGACTGATTTAATGTTGCACGGAGGTCAAAACAGAAACTTTAGCATCAAAGAAAGGAGGAGCGCTGCGAAAGCCTAGTGCTCAGAAGTAGCACTTACCAGAGGTATCATATAAACTTAACCCTGCTGTCGTTATTCCTGTTGGAAAGAAAGGAGGTGAAGGCCACGACCTGTGAAGCAGAGGTCAGATGTTACAGACCATCAGACAAAGGAAGTGACAATGGGGAAAGGTTCTTCTCTGAAGCACTACCAGATGGTGGCTAATCTCAGTCAGGGGAGAAGGCATGGCCACCAAATCTACACCGGCTCCCTGAACCTGACACTCAGGCATTATCAAGGGAAAAGACTGTTCTTCCAACTGTTACAAGACAGACTATGCAGTGCAACCCATTCAGCTAATCACAGTGCTGTGCTGATTTGGGACAGAATTTTCCACAATCAGACTTAGAACATGTTTGCTTGTTAATTGTTTCTGCACAAAAGCCGAAATATGAAACACTCTGAAAATTTCTACCTTGGCAGAAATTTTTACTCATGCCCCTCTGATTATTTGTGAAAGTATCTTTGTCTTCTCATGTAGAAGAAAGCGTAGTTAGATGGTATGAACTGGCAGAGCTCTGGGATCAGTACTGGGGTCTGTCCTGGAAACTTCTTTTATGATAGTAATGGTGAAAATGTTGTCTTTGCATTCAGCTGCAAATCTGCTCACAGATTTACTAAGGAATTTCTACTAGCTGAGCTCAAATAGGACTCCAGAATTTCCATGTCTGTCATGGGGACGATGAAAACACAAATGGAGATAGAGCTGGAGGTGAACTCCAGAGTCCCAGAGAGGCATCTACTTGAGGCAGTAGGACACAGACCCGAGAATGGAAACCTAAAGGCTTCTCGTGGGATTCATCACTACATGGGTTGCATTTAATCTTGTCTGAGTAGCTTATGTTTTCACCATGCTTTGGTTTCCCTGCCTGGGCCAGAAGGAATAGAGGCCCCATTGTTGTGAGCAGCTGCCCCGAGAGCCGCGTGCAGAATGCAGAGTTGGGATGTTGCTGTGCCCAGAGAGAGCCTCGCATGACAATGACAGCCACTGAGTTTGTGTCCCTTCCAGCCATTTCTCTATGCACAGGAATAGTGGGACTGTGCTCTTGTTGTCTCTGTTCTGGACACCTCAGTGGTGTTGTTTGAGTCTCTCCATTTGGCAGAGTGATCCAGATGTCTGAAAAAATAATCCAGCCAGCAGAAAACAACTAAGGACCTTCACGAAATTCAGTGTGTGCTTAAGTGCTGAGCTGGGTCTTTCATTGCTGCTATGGTCAGATCTCCTCAGCATTATGTAGGTAAGCAGTATCACACACATATTTTTTTTCCACAAGGTAAAGCAAGTGAGAGCATCATCCTTTACATGCCTGTCACTCCTTACCTTAATATCTGGCATTAACCTGGTATTACACCAGGTATAACCAAGGTACTCACTTCTTCTGGACTGCTTGGAAATAGGGTGCATCAGAACACACTTCTTCAAATGATCCACTGTGCAATGCCTGTGTGTTGGTATCTACCAGGAACAGCATCCTGTATGCTGCCACATGGGATGTGCATTTCTGAGCCATGGAAGTGAGAGCTGCAACACAGTTCAGGGAGGTGCAGCCAGGAGGTAACAAAACCCTCCTGAACCAACTGTGCTACACCCCCGAGTGATCCTGCCATGTCCTGGGAGATCTCTTCCCAAGCATTTTCTAGGCATCTCAGTCACCCTGTCATGAAGCAAGGATAGGAATACAGCAGAAAGTACGGGTTTAACCCATAGTATGAGCTATGAAATCACTCTGAACTCATGCTGCTTTTGCTGTTGGCACTTTTTAGAAGTCCTGCTTCATCTTTCAAGTTGACATATCCATGTTTTCCTGTGCTAAATGTGCAAAGCTGCCAATGACAGGAAGCAGAATAAACTCTGCTTGCAAAATGCCTTGTTCTCTCTGTTGACAAACTTGAAATGCCCTTCAAAATTTGGGTCTCTTGAAGTTGGGGCATCTTTCTGACTTCTTTTAAGTGTCTTATTATTGTGTGAGATGGACTCTGCAGGGTAAACAATCCTTCCAGTAAGAATAGGCTGCTTCCCCCCCATACTGGCAGCTGTTTATTAGGACATGGCCACAAAGTGACATTATTGTAGAGCTGCAGCAATAGGACAGAGTTGGCTGGAACTCAGAACTTCAGTGAAAACTTCAGCACGATTTCAGATTTTGTTTGACAACAGAATAGGAGATTTTGATTGAAATGTTTCTGAAAATAGCAAAACCCTCACCCACTCAGAGAGCTGAATGTGAAACCTCAAATTTTGATGGGGAGAAAAAAACCTGATGACATTTCCCTTCCAGATTTGGATCAGTCCCAACAATAAAATTCACTTTTTATAGGAACCAAATAGTCATACTAGGAATTAAACTGCACATAGATCAGAAGTAGAAAATACAAGAGTCTAATATCAGAAGTATCAGATACACATATCAGATACACACAAGACAGAAAGTTGAAAAGAACAGAGAAGAAAATGAGATAAAGGGGAAGGTATAGTTTATATGTGGAAAATGAGACCAGAGTAGAGATGGAGGCACAGAGGCGAGTGGTCATGGGGCAGGGCAGAAATGGTCCCACCCCAGCCATGGAGAGCTGCAGTCATGAACAACGCAAGGAGTACAAGGCATGGATTCTGGAGTAGGTCCAGGGAAGGGAGACCAAGCTGATCAAGACAAAGGATGGAGCAGCTCTGCTGGAAGGAGAGGCTGAGAAAACTGGGATTGTTCAGCCTGGACAAGAGAAGGCTTTAGGGTGACCTCACTGTGGCCTTCCAGTGCCTGAAGGGAGCCCACAGGAAAGATGGAGAGAGACTCTTGACAAGGGCCTGGAGTGACAGGACAAGGGGGGGATGGCTTCACACTGACAGGAGTAGGTTTAGATTGGATACTGGGAAGAAATTGTTCCCTGTGAGGGTGATGAGGCCCTGGCACAGGCTGCCCAGAGAAGCTGTGGCTGCCCCTGGATCCCTGGCAGTGTCCAAGGCCAGGCTGGATGGGGCTGTGAGCAACCTGGGATAGTGGAAGGTGTCCCTGCCCATGGCAGGGGATGGAATTAGATGATCTTTAAGATCCCTTCCAAGCCGAACAATTCTGTGATTCTACTATTCTACGATTCCATGATTTTGTGACTTTGCACTCTTTACCCACCAGGCCTGAGGCCTTGGGAGCTGCTAACTGGGAGCAGCAGCCATCTACTGGAGAGGCAGGAGATATTCTGGGAGAAAGCAGGAATACCTTTGACCAAAGGAGCTGACTGGGACCTACAAGCCAGACGTTTTCTGGCTTCCTTTGGTGCCACTGAGCCAGCTCTTGCTTCTCTGACCGCAAAATGGAAGCAACAAATATCATCCCCCTCTTGTTTATCTACTGAACCCCTTTGGAAGTGGTTCACAGTTTGCCCTGGGTTTTGCTCCGTGTCTCTCCACGCTCCATGCCGGGGATCCCGGGGTCACCGCCGCAGGACAAAACAGTGGGAACAACAATAACTGCGCGCTCCTGGCACAGGAGGGGGGACGATTGTTTTCAGCCTTTGCAGCCCACAACTGTTGGTACAAATGACAGATACAATCAGGCCTCGGAGTTTTCCTTACATTTATGTCTTGGGAAGGGTGTCAGCCGCTGTTCTCAAGCCACTCTGGTGAACTGAAGCTAAAGATTTGGGCAGGTGGGGGAGAGGGAGAGAGAAATGCATTGAATTGCCATCGAAAGAAACATGCATAATTCCTAGAAATGCTTTGTGTCAGTTTCAAAGGTCCTACTGGGAATGCAGCATATTCTCTGGTCAACACGTTTCCTTTGCAAAAGGCACAACTGGTGTACTTTGTGGGTTTTTTTTCAGTCTCCAGCAGCAGTTGGTACCTATGTTTTCTTTGACTGACATGCCTGTAAGTTCAATCAGCTGAAATGGTTTATGTGCAATAAGGGATGGGGCAAGTTCACATGGCACTCTAAGAGGACCTTGAAACAAACTGTAGTCTCACTGATGTAACTGGAGGTTCTGTTTTAGATCTCTGCTGATCTGTGAAGGATGGAGCAGGAAAAAACGAGATCCTTAACTCTTCTGGTAGAAAACACCACGGGAAGCAGAGAAATTAATGTAACATTCCTCTTAAGCCTCATTGTGGAGTTGTGGTTAAATGTGAATAAAGTTCTTATCCTCCCACTGCCTTTACAAGAGTGTAAAAATGGTACCTCTGAAGTTTTGCTGGTGTTGGATTGACAAAAAACAAATAAATAAACTCCTGCAATAGTTCAGCACTGTTACTTAATAGAGATTTAAATACTAACCAGCTTCTAGTGTAAAAGTATCAACTTTAAACCCACTTTCTTTTTTGCCATAGTTAAGTCTAAGTTTTAACCTCAACCAGTGATTTTTATTTTCTGCCTAAGCCTTGATGTGTTTATGGCACACTGCTTGTGGTGACAATCCTACTTTAAGTAGCAATGTCTCTTCTTCAAATCCAGGTCTGTCATCTCCTTTCACTGAACTCAGCAGTTTCCTGAGCAAAACTCTGTGGATTTAAAAAAAGAAAAAAAGAAAAAAAAAAGAAACTGTTTTAAAAACAGCCCAAACCCAAATATATTTCTGAAATTGCTTAAATTTTTTAAAAGAATGTATGTTTCTTGTTTTACCCTGCCATTATATGTACCAATGTCATCACTGCATGGCTTCTGCTGAACCAGACCACGAAGCCTGAAGCCTTTATCCACTTTCTCTTTGATGAACACTCAGTGCCTTGTTTTGGAATTTTGTTTGATTTCTTTCATTGAGGGAAGTACTGGCACCATCTGCTGGGACTTTTGTCACTGCAACCACTAAACACAGAATCACAGAATCACAGAATGAGTTGGGTTGGAAGGGACCTTAAAGACCATCTCATCCTACCCCCGTGCCATGGGCAGGGACACCTTCCACTATCCCAGGTTGCTCACAGCCCCATCCAGCCTGGCCTTGGACACTGCCAGGGATCCAGCCGCAGCCACAGCTTCTCTGGGAAACCTCTGCCAGGGCCTCCCCACCCTCACAGGGAACAATTTCTTCCTCATATCCAACCTAAACCTACTCCTGTCAGTGTGAAGCCATTCCCCCTTGTCCTGTCACTCCAGGTCCTTGTCAAGAGTCTCTCTCCATCTTTCCTGTGGGCTCCCTTCAGGCACTGGCATCTCACAATTCGATCACCCTGGAGCCTTCTCTTGTCCAGGCTGAACAATCCCAGTTTTCTTAGCCTTTCCTTCTGTGTCAGGATCTCAGTCCTTGCATCTATAAATGTACCAAATATTCCCAGTTTGACTCATATGGCTACTTTTTTTAAATTGTTTTTATTTTTTCCTAGCACACCTGTGCTAGATTTAGCTTGCATTCACCAGACCTCAGCAATTCTCTGCAGTCCTGGGTCCTGCCTTGGTTTGGGGAGGCAACTAAAAAGTCTTCTGTACAGTTTGGTGTTGAGACTAAGCAGATTAATGAAGGTGATAGGCCAAGGTTTTAAACTGAAAAAAGGTAAATCCAGACTAGATATAAGGAAGACAATTTTTTATGGTGAGGGTAGTGGAACACTAGAACAGGTTGTCCAGAAAGATGACAGATGCCCATCCCTGGAAACATTTAAGGGCAGGTAGAAGGAGGCTCTGAGCAACCTGGTCTGTTGAAGATGTCCCTGTTCACTGCTGGGGATTGGACTGGATGACCTTTGGAGGATCCTTTCAACCCAAACAACCCTATGGTTCTATGGTTCTATGGGTGTATGATTCTATGGACTCGAGTCCTATTGTCCAGGTCCTGTAGAAACAGATTTTGTTTGTGAAGCAGGCCACTGAGTTTAAATGGAGAAGACTGAGATGAAAAACAACCTCAAAGAAAGACTGAAGCATTTCCTTAATTTTTGTAAGATTCAGGAAATAAGGATCAGTCTGTGACAATATAACCAAACTTTTTCTGTAGATCTCAGAGCAAGATTTTAATAAGTTGAGAACCACAGGAACAGGGACTCAAATTGGCAAAGACGTTTTTATAACATTTTCAGTCTTAAAACCTTGTAACTGGAAATCACTGTAGTCAATAAATCTGGGAATTACTATAGAAATTAGATTCACAAGATTGTTGGGAATGTAAAACTAAAAGAATGTATGAAGTACCATTTATGTTTGTGTCATATCTTTCATAATTTTTAAATAGTTATTAAAAATGTGTACAAGAATATGCATATTTTATATGCATATAACATATAGTGTGTATAATACATTTGTATATTACATATTGTCTTGGGGTGACTCCCTAAACCAAAACACATATATTTTGCATATTTTTATATCCTATATATGTATAATATAATCACATGGAATTGTCAAAGCCTTAACTCCCAAACATCATAACATATACATTTCTTAGTAATTTTAAAATTTTATTACCTATCTCTACTCTGTATTTCATGTCTTGTCATAAATTAAGAGATATTTAAATCTTTATGATTGGTGATTCACACAGTAAGCCTTAAATATATATAAACCTGTTATATTTTGAGGACAACTTTCCATTTGAATCTCCAGCTTGACCAAGGAGAGGGTGATTTCTTTCTTTCTATGGATCCAAAATGAAATTACCCAACTTTAGGGTTCAAAAGCAGTTTTTAAGGCAGTACAGTGGAAACATCACAACAAAATTAATCAAATTAGCATCACTCTGGGGTGACAAAGTCACTGACCTCTGATTGCCCATGTCATCTAAACCAGATGAGCAGAAATTTTCTACTCAAGTTACAATGCTGCAAGTCTCTCTGATGCCCTGTACTGAACTGAACACTGGTGATGGCCAATCCCTGCAGAGAATTGCCATTTTGGGGCCTTTTCAGGAGCTCCTAAAAGGAGGTATAATAGTGGTGTGGTTGAACAAGGTATATGAGGTCTTGGTTTGAAGCTGAATTTCATCTCTGGTATAAGCATGCACCCACGTTTGGAAAACTTGGGCAATTCCCAGTCAAGCTTTGCTTTCTTGTTGATTTTGTTAGTTTTTCAAATGTTGGTTTGGCAGATTTTAAAGCACCAAAAAACCTGATAACAGTTGATGTAATTTGGCATTAATATTTTGAAGCAGATGCTAGACCTACCTGCACAATACACTCTGAATAAGGCTCTTGGGGGCAATGGTGGCAGCACCTGCCAGTTTTTAGGAAAACAGTCTGACATTCCATTTGTAGGCCCATTTCTTCAGTTCAGTCTGAGACACTGCTCAGTGCTTCATGCAGCCTCATCCCCAATGGACTGTGGAGCACATTGTCCTGAGGAATCCAAGGGCTCAGGGCAGATGGAGCGGTGATGTCATCCAACTTTTCCATTCCTACTTCCTATGAACATTTGCCTTATTCTTACATGCCAGCTCTTTCTCGGCATGTTTTAGACTAGAAACACTTCTTTTTTCTGGGTGTAGAGAAGGAATCACTTCTTTTTGATTTCAGACAAGATCTGGCAAGTGAGCTCTTGTTGCTAGTCAAAGAAAAAGCCTTAAAAAAATTAACACAGAATCTGTGTTTAGTAAAGTGATTTGCATAAGCTGTACACTTGGTTCTTAGAGTTGGAACAGTTCTAACCTATGACAAATTCCTCTGTCTGGGCTGTCTTCCAAAATCATTTTCATCTACCCTGGCAAAAGAACTGAAGTCTGCGTTCTGCACTAATTAAAGGCCTTCAGGAGAAGGGCCTCAGTTGAAATGCTGACACACTTTGTACACGCTTTATTTGTGAAAGGGGATACTGAGCCCATTTGATGGCGCCTCCTGCTCCGTCAGGCCGTGCAAAATTTTAAGTGGGGAAACAAAAATGGGCACAGTTATATCTTGTTAAGGTTCTGAGTTACTAAAATAATGCAGTTTTCTCCATTAAAAAGCATGATATGGAGATTTTTTGATCTTTGAATAACACTAATAAGCAGTAAAAAGGCTAACACCCATGGCAATACCTTAGTGAATATGAACTGACACTCCCAGTTTTTACAAAGTACTATAGCTTAATGCAGCTGAGTCTGTCTCCCTAAATATCTTCATTTTGGAAATAGCAGAATATACACCCAACATCCCTTTTACATAAAACTGGGAACTGCAGAAAAGGGAAGGCAAGGAGAACAGCTGTCCCAATAACTCTGTGGAGTTCTTTCAGCAGGACTGCCACTCCAGTAGGGATGCTTTCCATGCTAGATCCATGACAGACTCCTCAGCCTTTTAATATTCCCAAAGTATTCAATGAAAATCAGAGTCCTTGACTGAGGAAGGCACCCAGAAAGTCTTTTTTTCTGAAGTTGTTGTCCTGAGTATTCACCACCTGGTTTGGAGCACACGTGCTTGGGCTGAAGAGAGATTTTAACTGTGCTGGATGTTAACTACTTTATCCAAGTGCCCAGCAGGAGGCAAGGAAAGAAACCCCTCTGTGGGGAGTCTCACCTAGCAGGAAGTGTGCTCTGAAAACATGGATTAGACTCAACTCTGCAGCTGAACTGCACGGAGAGCTCCTGCAGAGACTAACAGAGCTTAAGCAGGGTTCAGTGCACTCAGCCTGGCCAGGGAGAGGAGGGAAGTACATCTATCCAGCAGCAGATGTTCAGATGCTTAGTGACCTGTGGGAAAACACTTGGGAGAGGCAAGGGCACTTAGGCAGCTGCATGGTGTTTGTGGAATTTAAGGAATCCCAGCCCATGTCCTAGGCTTTTCTCCTTGCTCCTTTGCAATGAGTGCAGAAAAGTAAAAAAAGGAGGAGCAGGAGGATTTCTCCCTCAGATATTCTTTCAGCATTCCTCAGGCTTCACCCTGCTTGTCTGCTGCAACCCTTACTAAACAATTTTGTTGTAAAGCAGCAATGCAGTGATTCCATAGCCTCTGAGACATATTCAGGGTTTTTGCTAGCAAATAAACTCACAAACATAAACAACATTCTTTATGAATCCTCATCCTTTCCTTAGGAGGATTAATTTCTAACCTGTTTTCTATGAACCTTAAATGCAAAGTTTCCACAAGTGCAAATGCTCCAGTCTTTTGCTGCCTTCTTGGGCACAGGGGACAATCCTGTCTTGTTTTTGTCCCTAAAAGTATTGACTGTATTAGACACTGGGCACGTGCTTTTGAAAGAAAAGCACCATGAATGCTTGCATGTCCCTGTATTATTGGCCACGTGCTCCATCCCTGGGAGACAAACGGGCCACTGAAATGCGGCTGGCCTGGACGTCCCACATACCAAGCAGATGCAAGCAGAATGCCATAGGGAAATAAGAAACACATTGTATGTGATTTAAAAGGCTTACAGCTATGGAATATCCCTCTGAAAGCCTAATGAACACCTCCAGCACATAGACAATCAAAGTACAAAACATGCCCTGCATCAGGATACAAAACCACGGAACTGGAGATAATCTCAGAAGAGACCCACAAAATAAATCTACTGACAGCAGCATCTATAAATCATGCAACTCCAGCACTTGGCTTGTCAAAATGTCTCCAAGCTCAGGATTTTCTGTGGAGAAGAGGCTGTCCACATAGATTCTTTTTTAATTTTATGCCTTCTGTTTGCCTCTCGGGTGAGCTTGTGTCCTGGGGTTGGGGTTTGTCTTTGTTCTGCTTTCTTAGATGCTAATATGACTTTGATGAAGTTAGTGATTAGAAATTCAGATTTCTTACCACAAGGGTGGAAAAAAAATTGTACAAACACTCATACAAGTGACTGAAAATGCAGGCTTTTTTTAACCTGGTGACTGTTGGAGTGATTGGATCAATGTTTGGATATAGTGGGGAGACTATCTAGGAAAAAGGAAGGGGGAAAGAGGGAAAATCTCTCAAGATTAATCTTCTGGGGCTAGGTTTTTGCATGGACCTCCCTACTTATTACATGTGTTCTTGGAAGTACATTGGCAGACTTTCCACCAAAAGCTGAGCTGGCAAAAGTGGCAAATGTGGCAAGGGCAAGGTGAAAGCGGTTAACAAGGTAATTTCATCCCTCATTCTCAAAGAGAAACACAGCTCTGAAACAATTCCTTCTAGAACTGTGTTAATTCCCGAGGTTTCCCAGCTGCTGTAGCAAGTGGAGGAATAGCTGGTGTTAAACCTGCATTGTGAGGTGAGAAGCAGCATTAAGCAGGCCAGACTCCGTGGCTTTCTATCCACAAGACTAATTGTAACAAGATCTTAGATTGTCTGCTCTGCAGTTTGAACCCAATGCATGTAAATAACCTTGGTTGTGTTATTCCTGCTTATCCCTGTGTCCCATGCCTTGCACAGAGGAGGTCTGACACACCTTAAGGAGCAGAAACTCTTCCAATTCTGCTTCTCCATAGACTGCTGAAAGCTTATAAGACTTTGGAGCACACACAGCATAACATTTTTGTATGCAAATCCTGGAGGGTGTCTCAACTTTGGGGACAAAACTCTGGGAAAACCACACCATAAAAACAGTATAAAAACACCAGCATTCCCCTGGCTGGTCCTGCATGGACAGATGACCAAGACTGCCAGGAAAAAATTATGCACTTTCACACACAAAAGAGGAAGAATGATGACAGATAGACAGGGACTAGGCTGAGAGACTTGAACACTAACTCCTGCTCCACCACTGAACTGCTGCAGGACCTGGGAAATTCATTTTGCTACTATTTTCTTGCCCATTCATAGTATAAACTCCTGAGGGTGATGACTGTCCTTTGCTGTATATTTAAACTGCACAATTGGAGCTCATTTCAGGCCTGTTGCTGCTACTGCAGTTGAAATAACAACATGTAAATAACTTACACAAACCAACCAAATCAGCTGGTGGAAGAGTGCAGATGGGCAGGAAAAGAGATATGGGTGAAAGAATATGAAGGAGCAGAAAAGACAGGGGGACAGAATAGTCTGATACTAAAAAAAAAAAAAAGTGAGAAAAGGGAATTAACAAATAGCAGAAGAGCACAGACAGAACATGGTCATTCCAAAATCAGCTGATGCCTCCCTTTCCCTACTGTCCAGAGGGAGATTTGAAAGTGGTTTAAACAGAGAAAGAGTTGAGCAGGGAAACCATCCTGCCCTTCACCAGCCCTCTGCTAACCCCAGGTCCCAGTCCATGAACTCCTAAAAAACATTCAGTAATCTGAACCTGTAAAACAATTGGTTTAAGGCAGTAGAATCTCTCCTTAAGGACCCAGCACAGTCATATCCCCAGCACACCACTCTGCCAGCACTTATTAGTCCTCCAGGGGTCATCTTTGACCTGTGCTAATGTAATCCTGCTAAAACCTTCTGGCTGTCTGGGGCCTGGCTGAATTCTGAAACACACCAGTGTGAAATATTTATGGATTAAAATAAAATTAAAATGCCATTTTCAGACATTTTGAGAGAAAGTCTTTAGCTCTACTTGTGGCTAAGTGAGACTCTAGAAGGTTGCAAGTAACAGCCACGAGGCTCTGAACTGTGATAGAAGGTGAAGTCCATGGAGAGCCCCAAGCTAATGCATTTTCAAGTCAATGGAAAGATTTCTCTGTCTCTCTGAGTGTTGAATTGGTCTGCAAGGGACTGGATGAGATCCAATTGAGGCCCATAGTTACCAGAAGTTGCTACCAACCAATGACTATTCAGAGGGTCACATTAAGCAAAAAGATGGTTGCAGTAACGTGTTTAGTGACCATGGCTGCAGACACAAAATATTTTTCATTCTTTACAGTGGACTGGGGTCAGAAGACCAGGGAGGAAAAAGCATGAAGGCAATAATAAAGAATTTATCAGTCCACACCTGCTCCCACCGAGGGGTCTGGAGGAACAGTGAGATGTAAACCCCATTCTGTTTCCCAAAATATCCAGGGAGCTGCAAGCTGGAGTCGCTGTGCTGGTCAGGCTGACTCCCTTTACCAGCACTGAACTGCTGCTTTAAAATAAAAATCCAAGAATTGACCTATAACTACTACACTGCCAAACATAACTGAGATTTCTTAGAATCTGCTCTCACTGTGAGTTTTGTGTAAAATGTTTCCCAAGATGTCTTTGTGTGACTATTAGTTATTGCAGTTGATGTGCTGTGAAAGATTTTAAATGGCCAATCAGAGTGTTTCCTTGAGAACTTTTCTGTTATGGACAGATCTTAACTTAAACTGGGAAAACAGAACAACAATAATGAAAAGCAGTAATGAGACTGTAAAAGAATGGGAAATATTCTTGGTTTCCACCCTCACTGTGTTTTTGTCAGAAACACAAACTTTAGGTTCAACCTGAAGGAAGACACTGGAATGAAAACTGCTTAAGACAGGATCAAAGTGATTCTTCAGCCATTTTAAACCTTTAAGGAGAAAGCTAAACTAAACACAGCAATGCTTTTTCAGACTAAATTGTCTAGAGAAATAATGGAGTTCTTAATTTTGGAGAATTCTAAGCAAAGACCAGGCTAATGCTTGCTAGGAACAATTTAGGTGGTGCTTATGCTATGGTGGAGCAGGCGAATAGACCAGGAGACCTCTTCAGGTCTCCTGTAAATTTATCTTCTTGGATTCTGTGCCTACAAACAGTAGTGTTAGCCAAGAACATGCTAAACTTGGGAAGGTGTGCAGTAATGTTTTAAATCCATTTATATACAAACTAAAGTTTAAGAAAATATACATATGAGATGAAGAACTGCAAATGAAAGATGACAGAGAAATAACACACAGGCATTTGAAATGTGGGCCGAAAATAAAACAGGATTCAGCCTGGAAAATGCATGCTAACATACTTGGAGAAATAGAATCCTAAATAATATCCTCAGTGGGAAAGCAAAACCTGGAAATCATTTATTTTACAAAGGAATCTTCGAGCTGATTGAGGACAGTGAATCAGATAGATGCGTTTTAAGCACCACTATAACAGCTGGAGCTCAGCTGGGACTTCCAAATTCAGGTTTGCTGCTGCTGCAACCTGAGGCACACAAATAAATCCCCCAGCACTCACGGTAAGAGTCTACCAGCTGATTTATACCTTGATTGAAAATGTGAGTCTCTGAAGCTTCAGCTGGAGACCATCAGCTGTGCCTGGAGATAGGGCCTGATGACAATCAGGCTGAACACTGTTCCAACAGAGCAAGGAAGCAGGCACCCTTCCACCCCTCCCCAATTTGCATGTAGTAAGGCAGTTTCAGCAAGGTCTTGATTCCCTGACATTAGTAAAGATTAATGTTCCTCTTGCTGGCTTCTGGGAACACAGATTTGTACCAATACTGGATATTCAAAATTTTTGAGAGTAGTTGGAAGAAAACACTAGGCAAGTAAGTGGAAAAGAATTCAAGTGATACATCACAGAAAGCACCATGAAGAGCTGGCAAAAAACCCCACCACATACACAGATATTGACAATAACTCTTGCAAATTATTAGACATAGTCTTTTACCTGCCTTGGCTAATAAGTCTGTTCCCTACCTATCTGTTCACAAGGAAATCCAAAGCCAGTGGGGAAAATTCTTTCACCCCCCGATAAGAGCAATCAATTCCATGGCCCTTGCAAGGAATTTAAAATCTAGCTAGACAGAGATGACAGAAATCCTACACCCCACCTGCTATATGGCTGGCAGCACTTTTTTACCCAGTTACAGAGAAAAACAACAGTCTAATTTTAGAGACTTATTTCCACAGAGTCCAGGAGCAATGATTTTGGCGTGGACATTTTCTTTGACACAGCTTTCCATTCTGTCAGTGGCACACTCAGCAGCTCCTGCCATAAGCACAAGTCCAAGCAGCTGATGGCAGCGAAGGGGAAGTCTGTCTTTGCTCTGTGGGAGATCTCTGGACTCCCACATGAGTACTTTAGTGCAGGAGTTCAATGTCCATTACCAGATATTAAATGAAGCTTGTTTCCCTCTGCCTCCAGTACTCACCTTGTGGTTGTTGAGTTCTTTACTAACCACTCCAGCTGGATGTTCCCATGGACTCCTGACAGCTCTTACCTCTAAGTCCATGTGGCAGGAAACAGAAGGCATTGTTTCCAAAGGAACTGACCAACAACCTGAGAAGTCTGTCTCCTGGTTCTGTTGAGAGGATAGGCATGGAGTGAAGCAATCCTTCCCCTTATCCCTGCGCTTGATACTGTTTCTCCATCCAAACAGAGCTTTAATTAGACCTCCCTGTTTTAACTACATCATGAACTGAAATGAAGTCACTTGCTATACTCTGGCAAATGAGTGTGATCTGTGTGGTCCTCCAGCTGTGCAGTGTTTTTCTTCATGAAACTTTTCTGGTTCCTGAAAAGAATTCATTATCTGATATTTTTTAATTGCCAGTCCTGCATCTTACAAACCCTTATTGACAGGGTTTGATGTTCACTATTCAGGGTTTGATATTTGGGCTTCACTGGATAAAGCACAGAGAAGCTATGTTGGACAAAATCATTTACTGAATTCATTGTGCATCCTCTCTGAGGACCATCAGTGGTGGAAAATACAGCATAACTGCTGGCACAAACCATGCCAGCTTCCTGCTCCTGCTGAGAAATACAGGATTGGCAAAATCTGTCCATGCAGGGAGCTCAGCCATCTAGGAGGATACAGCCCAGGCTTCTCAAGGCTCCTGTCCCCCCACTACAGTGTCAGCCCTTTAGGGTGCAGAGGGTCTGTTTGTTTACTCAACAGACTCATAGGATCATAGAATGGCCTGGGTTGGAAGGGACCTGAAAAATCATCTTGTTCCGTGGGCAGGGACACCTTCCACTATCCAGCTCGCTCAGAGCCCCATCCAGCCTGACCTTGGACACTGCTAGGGATGAGGCAGCCACAGCTGCTCTGGGAAACCTGTGCCAGGGTCTCATCAATATGATCAGAAGGATGGAGCACCTCTGCCACAAGGAAAGGCTGACGGAATTGGGATTGTTCAGCCTGGGGAGGAGAAGGCTTTGGGGTGACCTCATTGTGGCCTTCCAGTGCCTGAAGGGAACCCACAGGAAAGATGGAGAGAGACTCTTGACAAGGGCCTGGAGTGACAGGACAAGGGGCAATGGCTTCACACTGACAGAAAAAAGCGTTAGGTTGGGTATTAGGAAAAGATTCTTCCCTGTGAGGGTGGAGAGTCATTCCAGATTGAATGCTTGTGGAAACATGCTCAAACTGAGGCAAAACATATTCAATAGGCTGTAAGGAACAGAAAGGTGCGAGTTCTCAATTCACTGGCCTTCTTTGTAACCTTAATGTTTATCTCCTGGCTGTGCAAATGTTCATAAAACAACACAGATGACTGGCCAGGACCAATTACAAAGTACACAGATATAAATCTTGATGAAGGGGAACAATTACTTACAGGTATTTACTTTACCTCTGTTATTTTAGTTATGCTTTCTAGTACACTTCGAAATAAATGCCCTTCTTGCTTTAATATTTAAAGATCTCCTGCACAAGCAGACAGCATTTTATATGTCTATTCATGTGAAATCTGATAGCCTGTAGGTATATTTCTTCATTCAAAAAAATCACATCCTGTAGACCTCTATCATGTCTTCTAAATTAATTGTTTCAGTATTTCTGGTAAAGTACTTTCTTGCACAGTTCAAGGAGCAATCTTTGTGATTCTGAGTATGAGTTGGGTACTTGGAACCCATAGCAAATCAGCAACATGGGTAAAAATGTTTATTAAAAACTCATAATACTTATAATGTAAATATTTCTTTGTTACATGGCACTGCTGTTAGACTGTTTCAGAAACATTTCTGAATATAAGCATTTTAATTAATGCAATAAATGTTAAAAGCAAATATATTTGTTACCTTTAAAATTAGACCCAAATTAGACCCAAAAATTAGAATTTTTTGGGATACATCCTATAAAATAATTTTCCACCACCTTTGTGCTGAGCTAAAGTGATGTGTTTTTCTGTACATCTTTATTCCTGTTAGTTAGGGTGGATATTAGGAAAAGGGCACTGGAATAGGCTTCCCAGTAAAATGGTCACACCCCCAAGGCTGTCAGAGCTCAAGGAGTGTTTGGACAATGCTTTCAGGCACAGGGTGAGTGTCTGTGCAGGGCCACGTGTTGGACTCGATGATCCTGACAGGTCCCTTCCAACTCGGGATATTCTATGATTCTATGGTTCTTCACAGGATTACTCAGATAACTCAATATGTCCCCTTGTGGGATTTTGCCAGTGTTTTGGTTTGTTTCATCAGCAACTGGATTTCCAGACCTTCTACTTTGCAAAGAAAAAAACCTTTTCTATTTTTATTAGCTTCCACATTAGTTTTAATGCAGCGCTGGACATGTCATTTTTGGGCTTCTGTCTTTCAGGTTCTGATCTGCATGAATCTAGTCCTTCAGCTCCTTTTTTGGTGGATATTGATATCTTTTAGAAAATGTTTGGAAAGTGCTATCATGGGAACCCCGATAAAGCAACCCAAAGGCAGTGGGACCTGCTTTGCCAGCATTGCCACTTTCTGTTACTTCCTTGCTGGTATTCTTCTGCTAGAATAGATTAGTTGACAATCTATGGGGGGCAATAATCCAATCACAATTAAACCCACTAATCTGGTAACAATATGGCTACACCCCAAATTTCTGAACTCCAGAGCATGTTCTTTGGTGATCTTTTTTCAGGTCTCTTCTTGCTTGTGATTTTGAGCACTGGATGCATTGCTTTTGGTGTTCAAACCCTTGATTAATAACGTAGTTATCACTGCATGTACACAGCTAATTTTTTTTCTTTTGGCAACATTTCAGTCCTTGCTGCTGCAGACCTCAGTTCTCAGCCTTTGCACCAGTTCAGTTTTCACAGGGAGATCTGTTAGGTGTTATCTCCTTCAGTTTTTTGCTCTATCAAGCTAGAAAGAAAATGAAGGTAGAATGAAAATGATGCACCATTGCTTGTACAATTTCTGCAGCCTTACAATTGCCTGGTGGGAACAGAGTTTGCTTTGCTGAAGAAACAAAATCTGAATTACTCAAGAGCTTGTCTGCTATGTCATGTAAGTTTTTCATACAGGAGTCTACAAAGTCTGAAACCACAGCCCCAGTGATGAGTTTTCAGCACAATACAAACTAAAACTGAGTCTTTCCTGACCTCATGGTTTTCCATGAGACCACTGTGAGTGAAACCTCATTATTTGCATAAATTAGTATCTCTTTGCTTAAATTATTTGCAAAATTCATCTTGGCCAAAACATATTTGTGATGGCATTTTTCCTTCTCTTGTCGTGCTACCCTTCTCTTGTAGAAAAGCTCATTTCTATTGACAGACTGGTTTGTTGCTTTATAAAAATGTCTTTTTGGAAAGTGGAATCTCTTCATATTTAGTCTCTTTCATATTGACACAAGTAACATTTGCTGATGGACTATTTTTATCTTTATTTGTACCCATTCCAAGAGATTTATGACCAGGTTTTCCAAGAACAGCAAAACATGGGTCAGGGCCATCTGACTTTTTATTAGTCTCTTTATGTGCTATTGCAATGACAAGGCTACAGGGTCTGTCAAGATAAAAGGAAACGTCTTCTAACTCTCACTTGCCTTCAAGTATTGGCCTTATCCTCTGTGCCCTTTGGCTCCTTTGGACTCGGAGTGGTTTCTGTGTTCCAGTGAAAATTTGGTGGCATCCACGCTAATATCTTCACCACAGACACTGAATCCTTCTGGTGATTTGCTGCACTGTTGGAAACTCTGCCCCTCAGAGATGGTTGTCCTGAATTTCCATCACCCATATGCTTTTCAATGCTGAATGAACACCTTCCAGGGTGTTTTTGAAAGCAGCTTAAGAACTGGAGTAGATCAGATTCCTGAATTAGTCTCAGGAAAAAATAAAATGGAAATGCGTAATTATTCCTTATCCACATCTCAGTCTCTTGGCACAAAGGCTCTTTCCATGTTAATAACTTCTGTGTGAGTACTAGGTGAAATTCTGATTGGTCTTGGATCAGTGAGATATTCATCTCAGAGATATGCTGTCAATTACAGCAATTAGCCCCACCAGGGGCATAAATTACTTGAATACGAAAATGAATAAAGATTAGGTGGGTTCATCATCATGCCACTAAAGCTCACCTTATTTTTTCCTGTTCAGGACTAATGTTACTCCTAAGTGATGGTTACTGCTGATAGAGCTTGATCGGCTCTATCGAGGAGCAGTAATCCAGGAATCCAGCAGGGAGCAGGAGAGGACCATTTTGCATCCACCAGCTCTTGGAGAAATCCTAATAATGAAGGTCAAAGGAAATTATTTGTTTGTTATTAGGTTTGGAATGAAAGGTGATATTCCAGAGGGGAATATTCAACTGTTAAATTCTGTTGGATAAAGGAAAAGAGGGAAGAAGCAGCTGGGGAATGAACAGGTAGATTTTTGGTAGGTACAGGGGAAGATGTTGGAAGGCGCTCTTAGGTAAAATACACATCATGGGTACCACCACGAAAAGCCCCAGCTGCCCATTTTTCCAAGCTCTGACATTCCAGAGGGGTAACGAGTGGTTGGCACATCCATTTCTATATTCCTTGGATGCCCAGTGCCTTGTTGGAAAGAGATAATATTTGGAAATAAACAAACCCAGGAATGTAATTCCTGATGGTAAAGCCCTGGGGGCCCCAGGTTTTGATATTCTTCCAGCAACCAAACCCAACAGAGGGAATCCTGGAGGAGGTGGAAAACGCTGTCGCTCCGTCGGTGGAATTCCTGGGAAATGGAAAGCAGCAGAAGCAGCAAGAACAGAGTTGGAAGCAGGCTCCAGCCGGGTAAGGCAGACACCAAATCCTTTGGAAGTAGAACTGGGCAGGTGTAAGAAGAATTAACTCCTAAATTTGTACCCCGTGGATTCCTGAGCCAGGATCCCAGCAGGGAAATTCCATGAGAAGATCCAGACTGGGGACTGTTCCCAGATGGGAACAATGAGCCTTGGACTTGTGTGATGGACAGCACAAGGATCAGCTGTGAAATGTGATGTTATCAGACAGTTTCTCAGGAGTGTTTAGCTCCCAAGGCAAGTCAGTCTCTTGCCTTGTGAAGCCCAGAAATCTGGGAAGACCCCAAGTAATGTAGGGAATGGACTGGCAGATAAAACTGCTGGGGAACAGTAGGGAAAAATATCCTAATAGGGGGACTCATTTTGTACAGGATTTGTGCAAAAGAACAGGAATCAAATTGGATCGACATATTCCTTGGAGACCACAATCCAGTGGGAAAGCTGAGAGAAGGAAACAAAGCCTAAAAATGCAAATGAGCCAAATCTGCCAAAACCCTCAAATGGCCACATTCCCTGGCATTGCTGAGGAATTCAGCCAAGCTCTAAGAAAAAGGTGAACCCATATGGAATCCTTTATGGGAGACCATATCCAACTGTGACTCTTCCTGGGGAATGCCATGGGATTAGGTTATCCCAGTTTCAGAGAATATGTCATTTCCTTGGGAGAAACACTTTGCATAACTTTATTGTTTCAGCCTAACCAGTAACCTGGGATATCCAGGTCCATCCTCCCCAGTGGGGAGACTGGGAGGACGTCTGGACATGGAGAATTTCTGGGAGAACCCCAGAGAAGAAAGAAGGCTCCAGCTTTGTAGGTCTGTGTCATAGCCCATTCTGTCAGCCACTCCTGTTTGATCCCAGTGCATTTGTCCTCTTGTATTCAACCCCAGCAGCACTAATTACTGGGAATGAAGCAGCCTTTGGTACTTCTTTTCCATAAAACCTCTTAATCCCACCCTTCAATCCTGTTGTGCACAGAGGAAAAACCCAAACCTTCTTTTTTTCCCCTCTCCCCTTCACTTTGCCTCCTCTTTTCCTGCAGGCTTTGGGCTATCTAGTCTTGGATGTGGAATAGGCAGAGCACCTTGGAAGCTCAGCTCAGGGTGGGATTGGAGCAGAGTTGGACCCACCATGGATTCTCCCAAGGTTTGATGTGAGGAGCTGCATCTTGGAAGGGGCTGGGATTTTGTGCTGTTTTTGGTTATTTTTTTCTTTTTTGCCTTTTGGGCCACCTCAGAGGAATAGCTGGAAACCAAACCAACTGAAGGGAATTCCCAAATTCCTTTCTAGACTTTCAGAGCAGGCCCAAATCCACACAGAGCTGAGAAAATGGATATGAGGAGAATAGGAATAATTGAGCCTCAGAATGGGAAAAATTGAGCCTCAGTACTCTGCACTTCATTCTTTCAATGTGTTGGGAGATGCAGGAAATGCCAAATCCCAAAGGAATTCTGTGTCTGTAACATCAAATGCAACCTCTTTAAAGCCAGGTCCTTGGAGTGGGATTTTCCCCAGGGTAAATCCAGATGTGTCATGGAAAAGCCTCAGCAAGGATTTCCAGCCTTGACTACACAGCTTTTAGAAAAGCTTAGTAGCCAAACAATCTCAAATTTATATCAGATTTGTATCAAGTGCAGTGTTTATATCTGGGACTGCTCAGTTCCCCAGGTGTGAAAGTCCTTCAGGTAGCAAACCTGAGCCATTTTTGAGAATTCCAAGTGTTGTATCCCTAAGATTCTTAATACAATATTTAAATGATTAATATTTAATTTAGACAATATAAAATGGATTTGTTAGAGTGGCAGAAACGTTTTTTCACCTGGAAGTGTCTTGGGGATAATCAACATTCCTTATGTCAGAATTAATTGGTCCTCCTCCTTCTTTTCCCTTCTTTTCTTTCTAGATTGTGGACAACTGGGGAGAATATTTGGGATAAAGAAATTAAATGTACGAGGCAAGCTTCATGTTCCCAAGAGAATGCTATAGGGATGTGCAGCTTCTGAACTGCACAAATGAATCAGGCTCCCACAGAAACTTTCCAAAGCTGGAAGGGACAGGGGAAAAAATTCCAACAGTGGTGTGGGAAGTGCTTTCTCCCAAGTCATATTCCTTGTCCCTCTCTTGTTCCCAGCCCAGGTCTAAGTCAGTGTTCCCTGAATGGCTGCAGTTCCCTGGATGTGCAGGGAGGCGATCTCTGCTGGAGAGTGGGAGAAATGTCCCTGCTGCTGCTGGGTCCTTGGTGGGCAGAGAACTCTGATCTTGGCAAGATGGGCTTGTGAGTATTGATCAATCCTACCTCCTTTCTAATGAGTTGTTTTAATTAGTCATCAGCAGGGACCACTTTTAGCCAGCTTTAGTTAAGTTTCTTTTTCACAGATTTCTTGTTGTTTTGATCATGAAATCACCAAAACCTTAAATTTGCTAAATTAACCCTGAAAAGATTCCATGAACAAATCCTGAGGGAATTGGGGATTAGATATCTGGGATCTTATGGCCCTTCAACGCCATGTTGGGTTTACCCACTGATTTTGGTTTCAAGGCAAACTCCAAGTTAAGAATAATCAAAATATGAACCAGCTCTCATGAAACTCAGATTTCCAAAACTTTACTTAGGATCAAAAAAGATGGGAATGCCTTTGGCAGAAAAGCACCTGTGAAGCAAAGCAGACTTAAAATGCCTGTAAGAAGATTACAGAAAATCATCATGTAGATAGATAGATAGACAGAGATAGATATAAAGTAGATATTTTATAGCAATTGAAGGTAAACTTTCAGAGTTGGGTTTTGAATTTTTTTTAAACTATCAAGTATTCTATAATTGTGCATGTGATTTTTACCATGTAATATACAAGACTAAATCTCTTGCTGGTTTTAGAGTGTTGCATTGAAAGTCTATGTGGTTTCTCCTCTTTCCCTTTTCCAGGAGAGTTCTTAGGAAACTTCTGTTATCTGTAAGAAGGTTGTAAAATCGAACTGGCAATTTCAGTGCCTTTATCTGAACTTGATGTATTACCTATATTATTGGTTAGATGCATTGTTTTAGACAGAACTACGGGGCTGGAAGAGAAAATTGAAGGAAAAGGTTGTCGAGAAGGGGCAGAGAAAGAATGTAGAGAACATAATTTAGGATTGAAATCCATCAGTCTGCTGGTTCAGTCTCCTGGTAGGAAGTGGTGAAGGAGATCAGTCGGTGTTGAACACACATGTCCCGTGGGTTTGTCCCAGCCAGACAGGGGTGTGGGGGACACTTGCACCCCAGGGGACACTCTGCACCCCAGCCAGGGCAGGGAGGGCTGGGAGGGACAGGGGGGTCTCCCCAGCCTGCTGGCAGCGGTGTCACACAAGGCAGGTGCCTGCAAAGGTGCATTGTCCTTACAGAGATGGGCCCATGGTGTCAGTTTGCCGTGTACCTGAGACCCCTGGCGTGGGTCTGTGTCTCATTTTGTAAAGGGTAAGTGTTGCACAGAACGATTCTGAGTTATAATTTGGGATGTTGTGTGCTGTGGGGTTTGGGGGATGCTTTTTTGTTTTGAATGGTTCACACTGGAAAGTTTCGTATATAGGTGACTCTGATCTGCTGGGTTTTGTGCTCCTTGTCCCACTACAAGCTCTGAGCAAAGGAAGGACGTGGCAGCTCTCTCACTGAGTTGGCATCCTTGGCCTGAGCAGTCGTCGAAGCAGCAGGCAGGTTTCTTGCCTGCTGAACCACTTCTTGTGGTGTTAAGGCTGACATTCAGTGCTAAAGAAAACGCCTCTATTTTCATGTGACAGCAGCACTGATGGGAGAGGAAAGGACTGGGGCTGCATACTAAAAAACTCAAGAATCTCAGGTGTGACACAAAAGACAGCTCAGAGTGCAAAAAGGAAATGTGTTCCCAAATTGCCTCTTGAGGCAGTTTTGCTGTCTGTTCTCGTGCAATTGTGTCTTCTGAAAATTAGACCATTTTATTCATTGTGCTGTGCAAAACACTTCTCATAATGTCAGGAAACAGATGATACTAAAACTTGAAGGAATTTGGATTTGTAGAAACAAGTTATTCTTTCTTCTCCAGTGTGAGGTGCTTGATGTTAGAAAATACTGAAAAGCAAGGAAAAGGTTGTAGTTGAATTGGTCTCTATTTATTCTATTTATTACCCCCCCCCCC